>DWLS01000453.1:0-30365 GCA_018246255.1 Pachliopta kotzebuea | reverse complement strand
AGGCGAGAGCGAAGAACACCACCAGCGATTTCATTTTGAACGTGGTCTGTGCTTTTTCTGACGAACTAGATCACTTCAAACCCTTTATCGTTTGACTGATAACTTTTACTAAATTGTCAGCGGTTTATATACTTACTGCAATCAAATTATTAATTAAATTATAAAATTACGAGGCTGAAAATTGAACGTTAGTGTGTTTACAATGTCAAGAGTCACATGAAAGTAGACGGCCTCGTGCCCAGACCAACTTTTCCGTTCATTTAGGAATCAGATTTAGTAACGTGTAATGGCGTGTGTTGGTATAATTTCCAGAAGCAAATATAATAATTTTACATATATTTATAATTTCTAACATATTTTTATACCAATGAACTTGTTTTTGAAATGAATGCTATGTACGGAGACGGCATAAACTAGAATGAATTATTGTGAAATAGAAACAATTTAATTCAAAATGACACATTTACTTACTGCCGTTGTCGTTTCGGTAAAAATAGGCGAAGAGTGTTTTGACGGTGTGGTGAACTCTGATATAATTTTGAATTCATTACGTAAAAGATAAAAGAACCACTTCCAACATTATTATATGGATTACCGATATCGGGATTATTATAACCCACATTTTTATATGGTTTATGTTCTTTTCCTTAAGCTATGTAATTTACTAAATTAACTACACTTGTATACATTGATTTAGATTTCGTTCAAACGAATATATAGTAAAAGAAAATTCTTTTTCTTCATTTCATTATATACGATTAATTGAAATTATGGCGATTACTCTGTCATACAGAAATTGAATAAAGAAATAGCCTTTTTCATTTACCTAATTCAGCAAATAGTGGTAATAAAAGTATTTACCTATTTATTCCCATAGAGAGTTAATACATAAATCAATAAAAAAATGTAATGGAAGAGATAAAAAATAAAAATATAAAGGTATTAGGTTGAGTTTGGCGAGGTATGTATGTAAACTATTAAACTCTTGATTCAAATACAAAGATTTAACCATGTCAAAAAAAATTGAACAAAAAACGAAGCTGAATAATAAAACAATGTTTATTTTATTGCCGCATTTGGTTTTGAAAAAAAAAACCCTTATGTAAATGAAATTTAAAAATGCAATAAACAGTACATTTATTATGAATATCATTACAAGCAACTAAACATTTTTGTAATTATAAGAGGGTATTACCAGGAAGCAGCGTAGACCGACGGAGACCAGACTGAACGAGCATCCACTACAGCAGGTGCAGACACAAACTGTTGGTTGTAAACAGCTGGAGCCACTACTTGCTCGCTTATCACTGCGGGTGAAGTGTGGACATCATAACGGGATTGATGAGACACTGCAGATGGTGCAGCGTACAGTGGTGCAGAGTACAGAGAGCGAGCTTCAACAACTGGCGCAGCTTCAACGACAGCTGGTGAGGCGACTACAGCCGGAGAGGAAGCAACGATGGCAGGAGATGTATGCACATCTACTCTCGATTGATGAGATACAGCAGCTGGCGCGGCGTACAGCGGTGCCGAGTCCAGGGTGCGAGCCTCAACAACCGGAGCAGCTTCTACCACAGTTGGTGAGGCAACTACTCCAGGAGCAGAAGCAAAGATAGTAGGTGAAGTGCGTACGTCTACTCTCGATTGATGAGACACCGCAGAACCGCTGGAGTATACTGTAGCAGCAGGAGCGTAGAGAGCAGGGCTAGCGTATACCGCACGCGCTTCCACCACAGGCTCTGCTACCACCGTCGTTGGCACATTGTAAGCAACCACGTGTCCAATAGATCGTTTCTTCAACGCGGACTCGTCACTCGGTGCAGCAACCGAGAGTGCTAATATAGCAACGAACACCACCAGCGATCTCATTGTGGACGTGGTCTGTGTTAGTTTACAAAGAAGATCACTTCCAGCTGTCACAGCCGACTGATATCAGTAGTAAGGCTGTAACACTATTTATATAGATGAACATTACCTATGCATAAATCTTTTTAGATCACTTATTCGGACGTCGGAAACACAAAGTCACTGTCCTTGTTTACAGTTGCCGAATTTAGATGACAAAAAGGTCGTACTTGTCTTACTCGCTGATCTTTGGCGATGCCTGATCCTTGGCATTTCATGTTAATTTGTTAAATAACAAAACCGACAGCCTCAAATACACTGAAATGTTGAAACATTATTCATGTTTATGAGCAACGTATCCGCCCCATATCCGCGATAAATAATGAAAAACCCGAATAAATTATAGAAAACGAATTTAAACTAATTATTTAAACTAATTAATATTAATAGATAATTAAGATTTCTGGTTTTCTTACAACGTAAAACATATTTGTGTTATAACCGTAGCCGCTAATAAACGTGTTAATAAGCACTTGTAGGTTTTTTAAAGTTTGTTGTGGATACATTTCATTTAACATTACTTTGAATTTTAGGCTATATTTCTAAAGACATCAAGAAAACAAACAAGACAGGTGCGTTGACTATTAGTGAAATTATTCAGAAAAATGTTAAGAAATTTTTCATTGCACATTTAACAAAATTATATTGCTGTCTACATATCCCCTATTTTGATTCTGAAAGTACTTGTAAAATTTAAAAAAAACGTTGTTTTTGTTAGAATATTTTTCTTAGATTGATTTAAATAATATTGGATATTTTAAAAAAATATATCACTCTTACGTTTATATGGTATAGGTAGAAAAGGAATGTACGTTTAAATAATGTTTAGTTTTAACTTCCAAAAAGCTTTATAAATCAGTTTTAGTTACCTATAAAAAATCTTTTATTGACTTTAAATAACTTATTATTCCTATCTTTAGAAGCAGTACACTTGATCATTTATGCTATCGTATAAAATAATCGATCCCTCAACGATTAAAAACTTTGTAAAGAAGTTTCCAAGTACTCTTTTCGTGATATATTATATCTTTAAATAATTTATTACTGTTGCATATTTTTACAAATATTAAAATTTAATTGAGCCTACCATTTTAAAATAACGTGTTTACTAGATTAAAATATTTTAAATACGAACGACATAGATTCTGCACGCAAATAACAAATTAAAAGTCATACCGGCAAAAAGTAAATCTGATGAACTCAATCGTTTACACAATATTTTTTAAAACCATTTGTGTTATCCGCCGGTTTGGTCAGGTGGGTAAAGGATTTCTTGAGTGACCGAATCCTCCGCGTTGTCGTCGACGTTTCTTCATCTGAACCAATGCCGATCAACGCTGGTGTTCCTGCGGGATCTGTTCTCTCTGCAACTCTTTTCTTGCTGCACATAAATGATCTGCTCATACCCAGAACCTGTGGGTACGCGGACGACAGCACAGTTGTAAAGAGATACATGCTAAATGGACAAGCCGGTGGTAATGAGGTGCGGCTCGCGAGGTAAGCCATGGTGGAGCGTGTGAATCTCACTTTACAGGCGATCTCTGAATGGGGTGATGCCAACCTTATGATGAGGTTCAATGCTTCCAAAACACAGGCGTGTCTTTTCGCCGCTAAAAGGAGCCAGTTCACCTTGGCTCCTATTTTTCGCAGTGTGTCCTTGAGAGTTACCGACTATCTTCAACTGTTGGGGGTCGAGATGTCGACGGACCTCAACTATAGACAATTCATTGAGTCCAAAGCCAAGGTAGCGGCAAGGAAACTGGGAGTCCTTGCTAAAGTACGGCAATACTTTACTCCAGGGCAGCTTTTGACCCTATATAAAGCATAGGTCCGGTCGAGTGTGGAGTATTGCTGCCATATCTGGGTAGGTGCTGCGAAAACTCACCTTGCAGCACTAGGCTCAGTGGAGAGGCGGGCCAAAAGGCTAATTGGTGATCAAGAACTTGTTTTAGCTAAATTGGACAATCTTGATCACAGGTGCCAAGTGGCTAGTCTCGCGGTGTTTTATAGGATTCATTTCAGGGAGTGTGCGCATGAATTGCATGACGCAATTCATCCATGCCCTTTCCACCACCGGACGACAAGTCGCACGACGATACTCTATCCTTATGTTGTGAACATCCCCAGTATACACACAAAGAGGTTTAGCTCCTCGTTTCTATTAAGAATAGCAAAGGACTGGAACAACTTGCCGGCGTCAGTGTTACTGTCCAATTACGATGTGGACGCTTCAAGAAAAGAGTGAATAGGCACTTTTTGCGTCGGTGCGCTTTACCATCATAGACCGCATCACCACTTAACACCAGGTGGGATCGTGGTCAAGCATTGATCCTTAAGTAATAAAAAAAAATGTTTACGAGTAATTTTAAAAATATTTATATTAATGGAAAATATTTAGCCTATCTACACCAAAAACTATCAAAAGTTCTAATTATAAATTTAAATGGTCATTAGATCTTCCAGATGAACTTCTTTCCTCTGTTGGTTCTTCCTCTGGTTGCTTGTTTCAAGTTGATTTGAAAAATATTCTTTATTATCGAACGTACGTTTTTACTTAACATTACCTATGAAACTTCCGTTTTGTATGCTATAATAAAACACTTTCTTCATCATTATCATCAGCCGATAGACATCCATTGAGTGACATAGGCTTCATCCAAACATTTCTACATCGATCTGTCTTTACTTAAAGTATACTATTTTCTTTTTGAAGATAGGTAGTTATTTAGTTATATTATTTTTATTGACAACTGTAACAACTTTATCGGATACTGTGCATACCGATCTGGACCCCTCCGGAATTAAGGCTTACGAGTCTTCGTCTATTCAAATTTATATAACTTCAAAAAATGTTTGTATATTTATATTTACCTTATTACCAAATTTTGATTCTAATGTTTGATTTATTCTATGACTTTTTGTTTAAGGTGCAAAATATTTATCAGAAATTACACAATTGTAATTACTAAACATATAATTAACGGAACTTGACATGAAATAAATTAATATTTACTTATAGAAACACTTAGCTAAACACTATTAAATATTCTGAATAATGACTCAGTTGATATTTTTAACGGATGTATCTTGGCAAGTAAAAATATTGTAATAATTGTAAGTAGGTTATTAAATATTCATACGGTTAAATCCCAAAGTGAAGGTCACAATCTACCTACTATCGACCCACAAAACCCTGTCGAGCAATTTATCATAACACATAGTGTCCGCCTTTCGAAAACCTGTTTATATGACATGGACCTATATGGATATGAATTTATATCTCCTTTGATCGCAGTTTGGCAATGTTCACATTGTCTTCCGAAACAGTCGTTACGATAAGTAAACTCTTTTGACACTACCATTATTCTTTCACCGTTTATGACGACAATTTGCCCACAATGAAGCAAGTTTCCAAATTTGGATTATTTAATAAACATACAAAACGTCGGTGCATTACTAAATTTTACGTTTGTATTATTTTGAACCATGGTCTTCTTTTATAAGTAAACATTTATTACAGTATTAATTTTTTTTTAAATGTTAAAGTTCATATATAAGTAAAAATAATAACATAACACGGTCACCGAAAATTCTTATAAGCAAAATTCGGCCACTAGTAGCACAACATAAGCAAAATGGTGTTAAATAAATTTGATGGACAATGACGACTATGACGTTGGGATCCCGTATTTTTAGCACACGTTAAATTTGCGGATGCAGGCTCTCCGGAGTAAATGGGGGTGGTTTCAAAGATATCACACCCGTCTGCCTTATTCATACTTCTCCACATGATACTTTAATTGATGATGATGGTATTATAGCCCATAATACTGTAGTTCTAATATGTTGATAGCTGGATATCAATAATATTGTTATGGCGGCAGATTTACAACACAAGAGTGTTATATAGACAGACAAGTTTGAAAAAGAAGCTACTCTATATAACCAAAAAAAATTGAAACAGTTTTCTATCATAGTAATTTATAAAAAATAAAATGGTTAAGAATGATTACACTAGTACACTCCATCTGTGCAAAACGTAATAAACCAAATTAAATGACTGATTATTCAAAAACCCACTTTTAGTGAAGTGTGTTTAAGTTTCACCGTATTATTCATAGATGTCGTATAAATAAAATAATGTTTTTCTTGAAACAGTTACATAAAAATTTTATTATTTAAATAGATAATTAAATAACACGAACATTGGATCGAAACAGAAAACAACAAAAATAGATAAACATGGAAACAATACTTTGTTTCATGATAATAACGAATGAATCAGAATTAATAATGATTAAGAGAATATCTTTTTATGTACATACGTGCTACTCTGGTGCACATCAATTGATCTTCATAACACCTAACGTGTGTTCCAGCAGTCATGTAAAATATTTATGTATTTACATATAAATAAAATCTAATACAATAATTAAAACAAACAATACAAAACAAATACACAAAATCATATTGGAGACAACAGAAAATATTTTTCTCAGAGTTTTATGACTATAAAACGCTATCATCGCTCTTCTTATACATTCTACTAATAAGTCATTCGGACCTTATGAAAACCAAAAAGTACCTATTAAATAAATTAATAATTTATCTATCAGTCACAATACTTTGCACTAGTTTCCAAAATAATACCTGGTTACTTTTTGGTATGTAATAGTTAGATATAACTGGTTCAGAAAAAGAAGAAAATACACTTAAATAATAGATGAATTCCTCTAGGTCAAATCGTAATACAATTGAAATCGCAAAAAAATATTTAATGCTTTAGTAATTATAACGCCACAGCGCCATCGTGTAGCGAGGAGTAAAATCATAAACATAAACAATTTTATGATTTTATCAACAGACGAACGATTTCTGAAGAACAGCCTTCTTATTATAATTTAAATATATAAATGGTTATATAATACACAGCAATAAAAAGGAAGTAGTTCATTTAGTATTTTTTTTTTTAATAAAAAAAATGTAATTGTGTTATTTCTTTCTATTGTACAACCTTACGGAAAATATGTAATTGCGCAAGATAAAATAAATCACAGAAAATTATACAAAAAATAATATTTGAAAAATGTAATAAATACTTATTTTTCCAAACACATTTTTGATCTTGTTATGGTGTAACCGTGGATACAGAAACACATTCGTAGTAAATAAAGATTCGACCTAACTGTGAATTTTTTTCCTTTTACAAACACCCACCATATAGTGGGTACACATATCTGCTATATATAAAACTTTTGTAAACAAAATTACCAAACGTAACGTCAGAATTGAATGCTCGAATCTCACCAATGCTAATGTGGTATTGTTTTATTAGAAACAATCAAAATTGCTGCAGTCTCGTTGTATATCTTAGAGAAAACATCTATACATTTTCTCTCCGACACGATTCTTATAATCACACATTTTGTGTATTTACCGATTGTGTGAATATCTAAAATAAAAAGGGAAAATTTGTATGTTTTCGTTTCTGACAACATAACACACAAAAAGAATAAAATGCGTTCTTATAAATGTTACTAACTTTCCTGATTATAATATTGCGACCAGAACTCTTTGTCGCTCGCAATAAGTAGAGAACGTTTCCGGAACAATACAGAAATGCCCTCTTTTAAGATGTTTATGTTAAACAGTGGACGTCAACACGACACATGATGGACTTCCCTTTCCATTCCAAAGAATAGTGCAATATCAGTCTTAATCACCAATGAACACTAGATGATATTTTGTTAGAGCAACCACTTTTAGATATTAAAAAAATTATCGTAATGTATTTGGTTCTATAATTACTCCATTAATACCACAACCATTAATAAACTAGATTAATACATAATTTAGTATTATAATTATGATAGCAAGTGAAAAAATTAATATAATAATTGTCTTCATAGACATCGCTTAACACTCTCCTTGGAGTATCCAGATCTACTTAAAAGTGTATGGATCCGAGAAATGTACAGAATGCAGTTTCACCAGGAGTCCTTGATGAGAAATAAGGGAATACCAACATTACGCAGCATATCGTACAACAAAATAAAAGTAGGTCACTGATTTGATTACAACAGTTGATGCAATAGAGTCGCATTCGAACTATTTTTTTTTTATTTTCTTAATTACTTTATTATTTTAATTTCGTCTTTTTAATTTGATTATGTTTATTAAAATATAATAAATAAATATTGTCTATTTAGAAAAATTATCTTGTATATAATTTTGTTCTGAATGAAATAATGTCTGTCATTTTATAGATATGTTTTTTCTCCGTGTGGACTTATTCAATTAGGTAAATCCCTGAAAATATTATATGACTGTAGTGAACTCATCGCAGAAGAGAATACCTTATAAATAACCGAGCCAATTACCGCCAAACCGATTTGCAGAAATATTACAGCACTCCAGTATCGCTGATAAATTTAATAAGTAAATAACAAGATTATTTGGACAAAACAGGACACACACACAAATAATAAACATCGGAACAATACTTTTTTTCACTAATGAAGGATATATTCAGAATTACTAACGGTTAGGAGAACTAATGTTTTTATATAACTCATATATATGCGGGTATAGTGCACATGTATATTATCAACCGGTCGTCATAACACCAAAGGGATGTTCTGGCAGTCATCATGTTTCATACGATGATGCCTTATATTTTGGGCGAACTTGTTTAAAAACTATTTATTGTATACTGTATACACTATTTACTACATATCATTACACATTTATATATAATTTTCATTTCAGATTGTAGTAAAAATATATGATATTCTAAAAAAAATGGTGGAAATGAAACTATTGTATAATAATTATCTGAATACGGATATAAATAGGATGTCATAGATATTCGTAACGGACCGGTATTATATCTGTAGCGGAACTTTTTCACTTTGCATAAGAGACTCGTTTATTTTCGGAGCTAACAGTCAATTTTCAGGTACAAAGAAGCGCAAGAAGAAGATATATAATCAATATCAATAATAGAGCGATTAATGATAACAAGTCATGTCTACTGTTTTCTTCTTCCAAACTAAGACTTGTATGACCTCCCCCGCGAACCGCAATAGGACTTCGGAAAATCCCTGTCTTAAAATTACAACACAGTTTTTTCCCGCCCTTGTATTTATTTTTCATACCAAATTTATTTATTCTTTACCACATCACAGTAAGTGCAATAAAAAAACACATATAAGAAAAATACTAGAAATTTATTACAGCAGGGAGAAATATTTAATAAGAAACACTTTTTTTAAAGAAATATACGAGTTTTATAGAAATATTAGACCTCATTTAATGTTTAAACGAGCACTAGGAACATACCAAACATTATTATGAGATTTATTAACAGCCTTTGAGGCAAAGTGGCTAACCGCTTGTTTTGTAACACGGTGGCCTCTGTTCCGATTTCGGGTAGACAAATTGGGGAGTTTTTTGGATTTTTCCGTATCCTAGCTAGCAACCTTTTGAACAGTAAATTTTCAGCCATAACAGCATCACTTGTGCCGCAGACTGTTTATAACGATAATGATGAACAGCATCACATAACTATCGAGAAGAGTATTGATGAGCATTCTCTAACATCTACGGCCCTTAACTTATGACCATGTGAAATTTAGATAAAAAATCATTTAAGTCTTATTAGTGTTGTATGTATTAATAGAACACGAGTTGAAAACAACTTAAATTTAAAACATTATCTCGTCTTTAAATCTAGGTATTTAAAACATCATGAAATTCACTAAAACGTTAAAAAAAACTGTTTTTTTGCTTTAGATTTAACTATCAATGTTAGCGATTTGGACTAATCATTCTCAACCTAAAGATGGACCGAGTATCTTGTGAGATCTGTATTGCGCAACATCTTCAATTTAATATGAACGAGTTTTTACAGTCTTCATAAATGACGAAAGAAGACGTGAAGTCTCTAAACAACAACAACAAGCAACGCTCTTTGTATAAGTTCGTTGCTCTCATCTGTGCAGCGGAAGCTATAGTAAAAATTAAATATTTTTCTATAACAACAAGGGAAAAAGTACTGAATTAAAATTATAAGGCTATAAAAAAGGGGCTACCTTATTTTATTATGCCATTGTACCTAGACATGAATTTACTACTTACTAGTAAAACACAAGAGACATTTCTTTACATTGTGTTTTTAGGAATTTTAATTTAGTTTTCATAATATAATTAATAAGTCTACTGATTCTATAGTAACAGGGCACTGATCGAATTTTTTAAGATGTTTTATTTTAATTAAATTATTTAGTAATTAACAAAACTTTTTGGTTTATTTAAAGACATTGTTAAAACGCACAGTTCATAATTATATTGATTTATTTTTGTATTAAAAACAGCAACATCCATTACAGATTCAATAATAAAGTGATAGATTTGGTTCAGCGAACTGTTGCGCAAGCGGCGGCAACGCCGTGCGTTGCGCCCGCGCAAGTCCGGTTCACGCTGGAAAGCCCGTCTTATGCAAGCCTTCGGTAAAACAACGTATGCACGGCGCAATGGTGCCGAAATAATTACTCCTGCTTTACAACTACTGACCTAATTGCTTAAATTAAAAATAAACTTTTATTCAGAAATCCACAGCGGACGTATAAAAAGAATAATTCAAAATCTATCAATAATTTAACAATTTTGGTTAAATTTATTCCTTCCTTTTATTTATTTGTCATTTACTCTTATGTAAGTGCAGTCTTACTTAAAATCAAACCACTGTAAAATATATAGAAAAACAAGAACCATAAAACATTCGTAGCACACGTAAGTTTGATTTTTATAAGCTGTTTTAAGAAAAGAAGAAAACCTAATTTAAAACGATAATAATTACAAAAAGTAAAATACTTGAAATGCGTTGAAATCTTTTACATGTATCAATAAAAATCTTCTTCAACATATTACAATTATGTTCTTCAAAAATTCTAATTATTACTTTACTTTTACTGAAATAAAGATTAGATAATATTTTCATATTCAGCTTCTAGTAGACAAAATTTCCTTTAAGGTTTATAATGTGCTGTAGTGAAAGCGGAGTAATGACAATTACGGAAAGAGGTATACCTATATTTGTAAAGGTTAGGTTAGTAAAGTACTTTTGAAACATATAAATGTTACGTTTATGTAAAATTATTATATGCACGTAAAATAAACTTTTATAAATAATTATCAAATTGTCGCCAAGATAATTTGCAAGTAAACACCTATATCAACTATTGTTCTCTAAAAGGATCCATTCTGTTCGATAACACAAATAAGATACTATTGTATCTTAAAACACAGTTTTTTAATCCATGTATTATAATGCATAACTCTTTAAAACGAGGACACTAAGACGAAACCAAATCCGCTATTGTGACCTCGATGACATCCCTGTTTCATAATAGATACTCGGAACTCAGTCATGAATGATCAAGAGGGTTGATCAATGATATTCTGCAAACGTCATACCCTGTACCAATAAAACATGCAACCAAACGAATCGTGTTATTTGATATGTAAAACTACGGGATCCCTTAGCGATAATTCGTTGTTGGCTTTCATTGGTAGGAGAGTGAGTCGATCATCTTACAAAACCGAGCTTCGTGCATCTTTGCGTTGGTTGAAGTATAAAGCGCTGTTGCAGTAGTGGTGGAAGTCATTCGGACGCAAACAGAGCGTCGGTAAAGTGGTGAAAACGAAGTAAAAACAAGTTTATATTTTATATTATTATACAAAAAAAGTGTATTAAAAAAGTAAGTTTTTAGTGCGAGTGAAAAAAAAAACTTTTACTGTGATACAACAATATCATACATTTTATTGGATTACTATATGTAAATAACATATTAGGTGTTGTTCAAATTTTGTACGTAGGGTGTCCTAAATATTTCTCTACTTTTGATTTCTCCTTTGATAGAGCAACTTTTATTTCTAATATCAATTTTATTATTGGAGTTTTAATAATAATAACCACAGAAACAAAATTCATGAAAACATCATAGTTTACCGTGAATTATTTGAGATGTTAAATAAATTTGGTTCTTACAATCATAAAATATGGAAACGTAAATAACAAAACACCACTGATCGTTAGATTTTACAATAACTAATAACAGGCGTATCTGTAACTTTTTTTAAATTAGATGTTAAAATAATGTTAGTGAAAATAGACAGTGTTTTCCTACATAATAAATTGCCATAGGTTTCAAGATACTTTCACTGTCCAACGAACCGTGCAGGAAGATCTCTAATTCACAACGCGTGTCAAGACTATTACAACGCCATGTGTATAAAACTTTCATCGTGACAATAACTTCAGTTTTATTTGAAATATTACTATGTACCAAGTTTCTTAAAGTTCATTTGACTTTTTTTTCTTAAAGTTACATTGATAGTATATGATATAATATAAGAAAATCAGTTAAAGCGATTACTCTTGAATTGCATAACGCGGTTACGATTTGTTACGTCAAATTATGACGCATCGCGAACAGTGCGGTATGCTTACAGAATATCTTGTGTTGGTTTTGGATCGTAAGTGACACCAATTCATTTTCGTCCACAAGACAATAAACAAAGCCATTAGTTTAATAACTATATCATCGAAACTAGCTAACACGTTTTAGAAAAGAAAGATAAACATCCGTTTATTTATAAAGATAAACATCCGTTTATTTATAATGTAATAGTCATTTTTGTGTAACTTTACGGAATTTTAATAAACAAATATAATTCCTATACTCGTACATAACACAGTCTAAACGACATGAGAGAGCACTTTCGCGGGCTCACGTTTGTGACTGCGTAGACATTACAATGCTTTGATATTATTTGTTCTTATGTAACTCCCACCGTCAGCGAAAGCAAGTGTTCTCAGCCACAAAACTCCTGGTATTTCGAAACGAACACCTTCTTGTTTACATTTTAAGAAGATTAAACAGTAAATAATTTTACCACTTACCTTAATTTTTCAGATCATGCGGTGGTGTTTATTAAGTTGTTGTCTGCTATGGATTGCAATAGCGTTCACTGCAGCTGAGTGGTCGTGGGGAAACGACAAAAATAACGATGGAGAAGATCAGCATAACGATAAAACAGATAAATTATTAGAAGGAGAACAACTTACTGTCGTACAAGATAAAAATCTTGAAAGTAATGAAACTGTTCTTGACGGAATTGTAGATGAATTAATCAATGGTAAACAAGGCAGAAGTTTAGGTGGTTTCGACGAAGTGTATGGTGATCCAACTATTAAAGAAGCTCTAGATGCAGGAGACGATACCGAAGCGAGAAATCTTATCAAAGATCGCCTGTGCACTTTAGGTCTAATACAGGTATGTTTAACTATATTAAGTTATTTTGTATGGCATGACCAAGTAATTTATTTAATTCAATAATCTAATCTAGATTTTAGATTTAGCGGCTATAGTTAAAATCTAATTCAAAACATAAGAGAAAAACACTGACATGAAATTAATAGACCCAGAAAATGTTCTTTTTTTAAAAAATCATACACACATTTTCATTTCTAGTGTGAAGAAGGTGAGACGCAAGAAAAACGTACTTATGTTTCTCCGGGCGATCTGATTTATGCTCAGCCTGTGGATATCAAACCTATTGGTAAACCAATCGCTTCAATCCCGATTCGCGGTCCTCCGCGATCTTATGGTCCACCAAAACCTATGCCATATCCATCCCGGCCACAAAAGCTACCACCAAAAAGAATTGGTTATAATGGCAACATACGACCAGGATTTTCAGATAAATATGGCCTTTCTGGAAGTAATTACCAATACTCTCAAAATAGTGGTATTTATAACATACAGGAAAGCAATTTTGTTACCAAACCTCCTATTTATTCTAATGAAGGGCCCTACGCATTTGAAAACTCTAAACCATCATACAACAAACTTCCGACAAATATCCAAAGTGGAGGTAAAACTGAGTCTGTAGTCCAACAACATGTACATCATCACTATGTACATAGTGATGCCGAAAAAGATCCCAAAGTAATTATTAAGCCCATAGCTATACCAGTGGGATCAGTCGGACATTTGGGCTCACAAAACCTTGGCCAAGAATCATCTGATGTGATAACAGCATCTGGCGGTGATTACAGTTCATTTTCTTCTGGGGGGTTTAAACCAATGACTGGAGGCTATCCCTTAAACACAAAGCCTGTTTATGAAGCAGACACTATTTATGGGTCTCAATTTGGCCACACAAATATTAATAAGGGAAGTTCAAATATTATATCCCAATCGTTACCTAATTCTTATCCAAATAACGCATTCGATGACCAAAAATTCGGTAACTCTCTTGGAAATTACGCAGCTCAAAATACAGAATTTTACAAAAAAGAATTACATGTGGGATCTGCAAATAACTTATATAATCAAGGTCCAGCTACCTTCGGCCAAAACAATGTGCACCAAGAAAATTATCACGAACCAAAAGCACAAGGATTTGATTGTGTTTGTGTAAATTATGATCAATGTCCAAGCCAAGAAATTATTGGACGCAGGGATGATTTATATCTACCCATTGACCCACGTAACAAAGGTAGTGAGATTTCAGCTCTAACAGATGAGCAACTTGACAACTTAAACGCAACGTTATCTATAGATTTAGAAGATAACACAAAACAAAACAATACCGAAGTCAAAACTGTTAGTAAACGTGAAGTTGCACCAGAAAAAAGCGAAGAAAGTACAAAAGAGGCAGAGCCGGTAAGTATTTAATAATTAAGTTACCTTTACTAATATACAAATAAATTTAGGATCATATTTCATTTTGACAACTCTCAAAATTTCACGTTCTACAAAAGTCCACATCATGAACTCCTTCCATAATCCTCGTCATTAATATAATCTGGGGTAACCACTTACTCGCGTAATACATATGGATTTTATTATGCTACACTTTTAGCACATCTTATCTGTTTGCAATAACATACAAAAGAAAGACTAAACAATGGGCACTTACAAATAGCTAACAACCTACATAAATAAATATAAATTATAAAATATTTAATACAATATTACTGCAGCGCATCTTTGGAGCCGGCTACGGCGGCAATGGTGGTAATAACAACAAACAAGTGCAGCCCACGTTTGGTGTCTCTTTTGGGTTGCCCCAGCCATCCCATGGCGGATATTTCATCAATCCTTTTAATAATAATCCTATACAAAACCCTTACGGTCCTGCTTTGAATGGAGGTGGTATAAATTTAGGATTGTTATCAGTTAACCCTTTGCTAGCGGTACAAGTTACAAAAAATGATTACGGTGAAAAAATAATAAAACCTTTTGTTAATTTACACGTTACTCCCAATGAACACGTCGTTAATAAGATTGGAAATTTGTTTCACGAGAAAAAACTTTACCTTTTGAACAAACATGAGCATTACCACCATCACAACCCTTATAACTATTACAATAACAAACCTCATGTACAACCTTATAATGAATTTCCTCCTTATTATAATTACGCTCCTCCGGTCCCATCCCGGCATTACTTACATTATAATGGTTACCCTAAATCATATCCTTACATTTCTCACGAACCACATTATTCTGATGATGATAATTATGAAGATGATAATGCAAACTATTACGATGACACCATCGATTACAATTATCAACATAACGGTCTTTACAATCCCGATTATGAACGATCAGCTAACACTACGACTACTCAAAATCAAAACAGCTATGCTAATAGATACGCTTATTCCCGTTCCTTATCTGTCCCATCTCGTCCTCCTGGGGCAAACCGAGGAGGCCCGAGTATCCGATTTCCCGACAACAGAAGAAAGAGAGAGGTTTCTTTAAAGAAATATATTGAAGAGGTAACAATTATGGCAACAAATTATCTTAATTTAAAATTGTAATGCTAAAAGAATGTTTTTTTATTTCCAGCGCCAAGGATATTTTGGACGTCCGACTCCTCAACGGTGCCAGCAAAATCAAGTCTGCTGCCGCCGACCACTACGGCCTCAGGCCTCTAATCGTGGCCAATGTGGGATTAGACACTCACAAGGTATCAATGGCAGAATAAAGACACCGTCATATGTAGATGGTGATAGCGAGTTTGGTGAATACCCATGGCAAGCAGCTATTTTAAAGAAAGACCCTAAAGAGTCTGTGTATGTATGCGGAGGTACCCTCATCGACGGCCTTCATATTATGACTGCTGCACATTGCGTCAAATCGTAAGTGTAAATAAGATTTATATTCTCTTGTAGAATTTTTAATATTATAACAAAATATGTATAATACAAGAATATCATGTATAATAATGCCGCTTTAGACGAAACTGAATAACTTTCTTTATCCAAACATTTTATAAAGGAACCAAGACAGGTTCTTCTATGTACGAAATTTTAATCTTACTTTTAACTTTGATTTACAGTTACAAAGGATTTGAGCTTAGAGTGAGGTTAGGTGAATGGGATGTAAACCATGACGTTGAATTCTATCCATATATTGAGAGAGACGTCGTTTCGGTTCACGTACATCCATTATACTATGCCGGAACCTTAGACAATGACCTAGCGATCCTTAAATTGGAACACCCCGTCGACTGGACTAAATACCCACACATAAGCCCGGCCTGTTTACCAGACAAATACACGGAATACGCCGGACAGAGGTGCTGGACGACTGGTTGGGGAAAAGATGCTTTCGGTGACTATGGAAAATACCAAAACATTTTGAAAGAAGTTGATGTACCTATTCTAGCTCATAATCAGTGCCAACAACAGTTAAAACAAACCAGATTAGGTTACAACTATGAACTGAACCCTGGTTTTATTTGCGCTGGTGGCGAAGAAGGCAAAGATGCTTGTAAAGGTGATGGAGGTGGTCCTTTAGTGTGTGAGCGTAGCGGTACATGGCAATTAGTGGGAGTTGTGTCATGGGGTATAGGCTGCGGTCAAGCAGGAGTACCAGGTGTCTATGTAAAAGTAGCACATTATCTTGACTGGATCTCACAAGTAACTGGAAAATTCTCCAATTACTAAGAAAAGCGTATCGAAGAAATAGAACATAACTTTAAACTTATTTAATAAATATTTATAATTTATTGTATAACTTTGGGCGGTAATGCCCAGAGAATCCAAGTAATTGCATGTGCAGAATTTTGTAAAAAGAAGTTTAATAAACTATTCTATGATAGAAAACTGTTTTTTTCTCGAACGCTTAAGTTCGTTGTGTTACTACTATTTTTACATAAAAATGAAGAAGCTGGTTGATATTAAAAAGAAAATAACTGTATTTTTTAATTTTTAGAAACCATTGTACATCTAAAACGGTGTTTTAACTTGATTGGTGTATATAAATATATGTGTATCATATAATAAATCTAGCTATAAATCGCATATCCTATTGGAACAGTGTATATGTGTTACATATCTTCTTTATCCGAAAATTAATTATTGGTTACTAATTTTGATAAAAAAAATTGATATTCTATTGATATTTAGATATTTAAAAAGCCACTGGTCGCGTCATTAAAAGTAATCTATGTATTGGTACATTTAAATAATAGTGTTCACCTAAGTTTTATTAGGACAAAGAATAAATACATTTACTTTGGGTTTATAGAATATGCCATGACGCCATAATAAGCATGCTAAACTGGCGAACGTACACGAAATCCTCTAAATTATTTCCTCTGAATTATATTATTATTTTACAGGTCTATATTCTAATTCTAAATCTAAAATAATTGTTACAGTTGCCGATTGTTTATGTCTTAGAAGTAGAGTTATATTCTCCTCGTCATGTATTACCATATTTTTTTTATCATTACTTCGTATCCATTATACTATTAAAATAAATTACCACTGGCCTGAAAAAATTATTGAAAGGTATTGAAACAGCTTTAACTATACAATGACAGCTACATCAAATGTAACTAGTAAAGAAGTATAGCAATTTTTATTTTAAGTCAAAGTCAAACCAAACTTTTCAAAGTTACATTATTGATTGACATTGATTACAAAAATAAAAGCTGTTATTTATACAAGTCAATAAAAATATTATATATGGCCGGGAAAAGTACAGATCGCAAAGGCAAAATTAAAGACACCAAATTGATTGCAAATGAACTTGAAAACGACATTGCCACATTCAAGCTCCCCGAAAGTTTAGCTTGCTCCGAAGTTTATTTTCCAGCACCGAATAAAAAGAGACTATTTGCTAAATGGAAGGAAATAATTAGTGAAAACGAAAAGAAATTTCACGAAATTGGGGAATATGAAGAGAGTAAAAAGCAACGTCTGCCTACATCGCCATTTATAAGTATAACTACAGCTACTTAAGTATCATCACCATCATCATTTAAAATATTTATAAAAGACATGGATATACAGTTGATTGTCACCATACGAAACTTGTGTTTGGAATAGTCGTGTTTTTATTAAAAAACTACGACCATTCCAATATACTTGAAAAACGATACGCCGCTACATAACAATGACGTCAATAAGATGTTTACAGAGCCTCACTACGTAATCACCAACATTGCTTTATCTATTGATACCTTAGTAATTTCCCACATAGCAAAACCTAAACAGAACACTATTATTTGACGGAAAATATAAGTGTTGCATTATTTTACTACATATCAGTACATCATTTATTTATAAGCATCCCAAATGCCTATTTAAAAAAGAACTCGGGAATTCATGGTTTCGTGTTTCTTGAAACACTATTCATTTCTTTCTTTAAGTGACTTGCATTCCTATTACATATTTAAAAAAAAAACCTATCAGAACAAGAAAACCGATCATCAAAATCGAACTATTGTACAAAAAGTGATGTATAGCGAAATGAAAAATAAATCAGCGGTTATTTTATATTGTCTTACAGTAGTATTACTCAATGAATCACTACACTTTTTAAAAATTACAGATACGGAATGCAATTTCTTAAATGATCAAGTTTTTGTTTACTTAGAACCAGCTCTGAAAGATACACTTTATAAAGCGCAAATGTGGGACGCCTTGAAAATACAAAAATGTTTATTCAATGGCATTGACCACATAGCTCAGGTGAATAACTTATTTCTAAAAAAGGAAAACAAGTTAGAAAATGTAAAACATACGGGAAAGCGGAGTTATAGGAACAGGATTATAGACAAAAATAGCAAAAAGGCAGTGTATATATATAAATTTTAGATATTTTATATAGATAGAAGACATGTAGAATGTTTTATTTTTGCAGAACATCTTGATAAGTACCACCGCAGTGCCTATTTCTGCACACTAACAGTAGTGTACAAACATTAGTACAGTGTATGATTCTAATGCCATATGGTTTTTAGCAAATGTATCTTATAATAAAAGGTGAATGTTCTGCTTGCTTCGTCACTTCGCGTAATGAAAAACATTAAATATTATCTATTTTAGCTTCGATACTACAAAATTCACAATTTCATCATAGACATAAAAAATAAAAAAAACCTTATTATTACCAACAAAGTTTTTTTACTACAAAACTTAATTCTGGTGCTAAAATGCTAAAACTGGTTATGGATATATAATTAAAAAAATAATGAATAAAAATTATAAAATACATTATTTAAGGAATTGTGGAACAATAACCCGCGTCACCCAGAGCGAAAAGAACATAATTTACATATATTTAACATGCCCTGGGTTAGAAACTTTCTTAAAGTTAAGTAAGTAAAAAAATAATTTTATTTTTTTAATTAGATATTAATACTATGAAAATGCGTCTAAAAATGACGCATTGTTATTTTTACAATTTAACTTGGATTTTGTCTGCTGACTGCTTAGAATGTTAGCATTACGTAAATAACTTGAAGATATTAAAAAAAACATAGCCTGGACTTCCTTATGGGAAATCAAGTAGGGTACTATACTAGAATAATTTCTTTTCTATATAACTAAAACAGTTTCAAGTGCAGAGATTAATTTGTTCCATTGAACTAAATATCCCTTAAAATACGATTCTTTTGCAGCGCTCGAGATTATTATCCTAAGTCATGGCTATGGCCTGAAGAATATGCTGCTACCTTAATACAAAAAACGCTTCGCCAATACTTTGTGCAAAGAGAAGACAACGTACAAGAAATGCGAAACTTCTGGAAGGTATATTTTATTTTTAAATCTATTTTAATACCCTTTTTTTATTAATTTCATAAACTAACAAAAATGAATATGAGTATTTTAAGACAAAATATATTAAAGAAAAGGTGAAAAAAAATCACTAATGCAGTAATGTCATTACCCTTTCCCCTTCTTGTTCAGCAAAATCTCTACTAGTATAGTAATGTTTGCCATAGTGGGATTTAACAGCATATTGGGCATTGCAATAGCTATGTAGACAACCATCAGTGTAATATAAAAATTATAATTGAAAACAATATCATTAAATTTACAAACTACATTGATAACTTTTTCTTAAATTTCTTAACTTAAAATTTTCCTTAATTTTTTTTTAAATTGGCAACAACCAATGAAAAATGTACTAACACTAAAATGTTAAAATTACGTAATTTTCAGAAACTCAAATTAGAAAAAGAAATGCCCGAAATTGAAGGTAATCTACTTCTATCTAAAAAATTTGCAGCTTCCAATCAAACATAGAAGAGTAAAACAAAATGTAAATTTTATATTTGTTTTTTTTTAATGTTTCTAATTAAACATTACTAACAATTATTTCTATGCTTTAAAAACCTAATTTAATAATGTAATATTTATTTCAATGGAACACCTTCATATAAAGAAGGGCTCGCTGGCTTTCCTAATCCCATTGTAAACTTGACTGTGGGCTTTTCATCTCCTTCAGCGATTTTATGCACTCTGTTAGGACTTTGGTTGTAACTGAGTGGCATCACATATTCCTTCAGAACCTGTAAAGATGGACATACTTTTTAATCTTTGTAGTATAGCAAAAATTACTTTCTACAGAAAAACAAAATTTAAACTGTTTAAATTATAATTCAAAGTAGTAAATACATTGTGCTGATCTAATATCATCAAAAGACTAAATTGACTACTTCTTAACTAGTGCAATTTACCACTGAGCATAACATCACTTACTTTCAGAAGAGATTATAGACTTGCTTTAGTTTATTATTTAAATAAAAATATAATTCTTTGTTAGGATCATGCATTCCACTTACCAAAACTGCTTGTTATTGTATAAAACTATATAACTACAAATATATTTTTTAATGATCTTTGACATTTATGAATTTAACATAACTAAATTTACAATTTAATTACATTTTTAGTTTACAGTAAAAATAAATATTGAGAAAACTCACCTCCATCCCTTTATTCTCATGATCTTTAACTATAAATTTCTTCATTAATGGTGGCATTTCAATAGTTCTTGGCAAAATTACTTGGGGCACACTGTGCTTACTAAGAGACTCTATAAAATTTGCTTCTTCATGCTTTGGTATAAGCTTGTAATCTGGCTTATAAGAGGTTCTGTAAATTTCAGTTAATTTATCCAGTTTCTTGCCCCTAAAAGTTTTTTCAACCCATACACGAACTCTGCGTCTTTCCTGTAATATTTTTTTTTGGTTCATTTTATACATTAGAGAAATTTATGTTTAACTTTATTATAATAAAATAAATAAATATAATTACAATTATTTGGTCTTAAAAATATCCGATCTTACTATTTGAACAAACAATTAATATAAAATATTAAATTGTGTGTTCAAATCCTGTTAATATGTAAAGAATAAGTAAATAAAACAGTTAAAAGCTGCCTAAATAAGTCAAATAAGCCAATGGGACAACATATGTTTTATAAGAATAAATGACAAATTATTATTAGAATGTTAGATTATTAATTACTTCTTTATTGTATCGGTATTTTCTTACTGTATTATATTATTTTATCTTTATATATATATATAGTAATGTTTTACTACTCCTTTCAATATTATTTCTATAAACGACGTTTATCTTACTTCATTTGGGCATGTTTCCACCTTAACAATCTTCATAAAACTTGGTTCAGGGTATCGTTCAAATACAGACCGCACTATGAGTCTTCCAACTCCGAAATTTTTAAGGCTTCCAACAATTTCCCATAACGTCTTTCCATGAAAATTTGTTGTTCTTCCTACGTATTTTATAACAGTTGATGTCATTTTAGATTTCAAATAATAAAGCTGTTAATTCTGCTAGAACATTCTATCTAACAAAATAGAAAACAATCATAAAGGCAGTTAAATTTTCTTAATTTATACAAAATTAAGTACACCTAATCATTAATATAAATAACTATGTAGCTTGGTTATATTACTATTATTAGGAAATCACATGTAATAAAAATAGCCTTATAAAATTTAAAGAGTTAACTTTTAGGTTACAACTTCCATTTGTCACTTTTAGGTTTTTAGCACAGATAAAAAAAAGATTAAGTAAAATGATAAAGATTAAAAAAGTTTGTAATCGTAAATTAACAACGGTTTTTCTTTACATTAGACACGTTTGCTAAATAACTTAAACTAATGTTTTAAAAGACCTAATAAAAATTCGACGTCCGTAAAATATTGAGCAAATTATTTGGATATCCGAAGCTTTTGCTACTTTCGTATTGTTCTAAAATATTAATCAATATCTGTTTCCATGAACACGAATATATCAACCATATCAAAATTCTTAAAAATAAAAACATTAGATTTGAAACAAAATAAAAGTCTGTGTTAAATTCGATTAAATTTTTTGAGAGTAACGATATCATTAAGATACATGTTTTAATTATAATACTTCTCTTTTTAAGTCAGAAGTTAATAATATTAACCCAATTTTCTTTAAGAAAATTGTAGTTTAGTGCTGTTAAATTCGACCGATAAATAATACGGTTCTGAATTCTTGTGAGTTTTCAGTTTCCATAAACCTGTAAACTCATGCTTTATACATAAATGAATATATATAAAAGTTGCTTTATAAATGTACGGCATACATCTAATAGAAAGTATTTTCAGATCTTTGATTATATACTCTCTAGATAAGGCGAAGCGCTTCAATCACTCCAACAAAAACAAAACAATTTTTGCAGACTCATTTGAGTGACCGCTGTGTTTTACACTCACGACCTGTCATTCTATTTGTCTTTGCTGCGTATACAGGGATGCCAGCTAAGAACATATTTCCCATTTTAATGCGAAAATTTGCTATGTTAAGGTTTAGTTGTGAAAGGTTTCTAGTAAGTAAAATTTATATATAATAATAATTCATAATTCTTTTTTACAAAGCGTCCTATCACTTTGCCACGTGGAAGGAAAGTTGTAGATAGGAAATTTTCTGAAAGATAACTTCATTTTATTTTTAAAAACAAATAGAATTGCACTCAAAAATAAAAAAAAATGTTTGTGCCGGGTATCGCACCCGCAAAGTGCAATAAAAAAGTTCATAACGTATATTATATCAGTCGATGGGGTAAATCAATAAGATTTTTTTTACTTAATAACATATCAGAAATGCGCGACAGTGAAAGCTCGTGGCCTCTTTCTGCGAAGAGATAATGTCGCAGAAAGAGGCCGCGAAGCGGGCCCGGGAGGGAGACGCGCTCTCGGCCCCGCTCCGCCGCAGAAGAAGGCGCGGCGCGAGCCGACAGTACGCCCGCCACATGACGCCTCCACAGTGGGGTCCCCGGTGGAGAGTCGGGGGACTCTCCGCCGACTTGCACGACCCCACACAAGTCTGGAGAGTGGCTCTGGTGAGCCGAGCCACCCTCGCAAACGTACCGGCGGCCCGGTGATCGGGCATTCGGCTGGGGCAAGGTAGCAAATGTGAATGCGACCCTGCCTTACCCCAATGCGAACGAAGGCTCACGGGAGGGTTTTTAGTGGGTATAAGTCCCACACAGTCCCTTTCGCCACCCCTGTGGCGGGAGGGCAGTGCGAAGGCATTTTGACCCCCACAAAAAAAAAGCCCTGTAGCTGTTCGTTAATCTCGCTAAACCACGAGAAAGGCTAGGCCGATTTAGCTGATTTTAGTTTCGAAATTAATGTCGTAGTACAGAATATGGTGCTGGTTTGCAAAACAAAGTAATATTTTATATTATAATATTAAGTTTATGTCACAAAATAATTAATATATCATTGTCTTCAGTTTATATACTATTCTTGACTTATACTTGGCCATTCTCGAATTTTAAGTATAGTTACCATGGACAGCCAAGTGGTTGTATCTCTTTAGCTTAATTTGACGTTCACATAGGGAATTTTGTATTATGAAACTGGAAACTACAACAATGTCAAGATGGCGTCATATTAATTAGACACATTTTATTGATTGCTTTTCAAGCAGTACTATGAATTCGGATTTACTTACCGGTGGTAGGTTCCTTTGCTAGTTGTTTATATACGTATGTGTTTCACTTACCGGTGTACATTGATAATACTTTGCTTTCTTACATACACTTGACACGACTAGGCGAAAAAAAGAGTTAAGCCTTTCAAATCGATGGCAGGATGCCGTTTTAGTGGTGTCTTCGTTTCAACGAAGTTTTTTTTTTAG
Organism: Pachliopta kotzebuea; assembly: GCA_018246255.1. Classification (NCBI taxonomy): domain Eukaryota; kingdom Metazoa; phylum Arthropoda; class Insecta; order Lepidoptera; family Papilionidae; genus Pachliopta; species Pachliopta kotzebuea. The sequence continues at coordinate 5,935 of DWLS01000453.1, read as the reverse complement.
TTAAGCAGTATATTTTATATGACAACTATGTTATAATATTGACCAACGCCATTTTTCTTCACGTCTAAGTCCATTGTTAAATAACAACTCTTTTCTTTCATGATTGCTTGTTGTGCCTGTTTTTAAAGTTGCTTTGCAGGAAAAAATAATTACAAATCAAAATTACCAAAAGAAAACTATTTGTCTTCAGATCTTCATCAAATTATTAATTAATCAATTAAGAACAAATGGAACAATCAATAAAACCAAATTTAAAAAAATCAACTGCAATTTATTCTCAATTTCCTATTTTGTTATTTTATGGAATTTATGCAATACAAATGTTTTAAAATATAATTATAATAGTTAACAGTTTTTAAATTTTAAATGCAAATTTATTAATAACAATGTCATGGAGAAATCCAATGAAAAACTATAATGCATGAAAGCTGACATTAATATTACCATAAATAATTTAGGAAAATAAACTTTTTTTCAAATAACGGATGAAGATCTATATATTAAATCCACTACATTCAGTGTTAGAATGTCATTGCGTTTACTTTAAGCCCCTTAATCATTCCTTTCAGGCAAGATTTAGGCATTTCATTTAATTATTGTTAACAATCAAACTAATTTCCCATTAAACTAACCAATGGATACGAAAACTACGCTGTATGCCATGACATTGAAATTTCGATACACGTAAATAGCTTAGTGATTACTACATAATAGAATAAGACAAACGACAAACACAAATTTGTAATAGATATCAACTAAGCATTTCAAAAATTTAAATAAATTTTACATAAATGAAAGAATAAATAGGCATACCAATGGTCGTCACCTTTGGTGGCGTTGTCCATACACCGCTTCTAAGATTCCATTGCCGAGCATTGTATGCATGCGACGAGGCAATTTCGCCCTCAACAATTGCGCATTGGAGAGCAAACACAAAAAATAGAGTACAGTGATAATTTTATAAGATAGGACACCGTACTCCTAATTTTGCTATTATTTAAGAAGAGTTATCCTTCTAATTTTTCACAGTTTCCATATTTATTGGCACAGTTACATTACGGTCATCAGTACTTATTGCACATATTGTACAGACAGACATTACCGAAAACGACTGAGCCTAATGAAAACTGGGAAATTATTCGATAATATTTCCTACTTTTATTACTGTACACAGTCACATTCCGTTGGCAAATCATTATAATTAAAATAAATAATAATAATTTAGCTATAAATTGCCTAGTTACCAACTGGAATGGGCTTCGTGAACACGCGGGTGGTGAAATAACAAGTCCATTCTACAAAGGCCGGTATTTAAGTTACATCAGCCAGTTTACACGTTACACCTAAACGATTTGCGTTAATAAATTACGACAAATATTTACACATCACTGATATCCACATATAAATAAGTATCTTAAATTAAAATAATTTAAGGTTGGGACAAACTAATAGGAATCAGTCGTTCATTATCGACACGGAGAGGATTTATTTACTCGTCCGCAATAGCGCGCGGCAGTCCGCGCGTGCGCACGTCCCCGTCCGCACTCGTTCGCGAAGCATCGCTTCGGATGCGCTTGTGGTCTCTGACGCAAATGCGGCTCCCTGCTTAGCGACGTTTCGCGCTCGAGTCCGCCCCGTTTCCACTTCACGGCGTGCTTGCTAGGCGTTATCATCGCGTCGAAATTCTTCTAGATGATTCTCGTGCTCGAAATGAAGTCTAGTTAATGTCCTAGGAGTGTGCACTGTTGCGGGCGCGACTTCAATGTCGCCGCGCCGGCGTTTAAGTCGTGTCGCGACCGTATGTGCCAATGCGCACTTCGTCGATGACACGCGCCCACTCCAGCGCATACGACTGCGGATCTTCCAAGTAGTACGTTCGGTTTGGCTGCAAAGACAGAAATATAATAATCGTAAAAAAAGATTTGTAAACATAGTTAAAAAAATCACTATTAAAGAAAAAGTCTATAATTTTTTATTTAACATTTGCAACACATTGCACGTTTATAACCTAATAAGAAAACAGAAAGTTAATAAAGGTTTAATAATTACCGTATGTACTAAAAATATTCTAAAGTTCTTTGCTTCAACGCGCAGCTCAGGTGACCAAGGAATTTCACCTTTCAAGACCATATTAACCGGATCAACGTAGAACAACCGTGGGCCAGTAGTGAGCAGCAACATGCGACGCCTTGCGAACAAGCCTTTCCTTTTCTCCACAAGTCCTTGCTTTAATATTAATTCTCCGTCTACAAATTGATGCCATTTACTTTCGCGTGCTTGAACTTCTAGACGATGACGTCTTTCATCAGGACTTATGTTTAAGATTCCTAAAACAAGAAAACTTATGTTAAAACGAGTCAATTTATCACTTGTTTCATGGAACTGTAAGAAATTTTGGGTTACGTTATAATACAAAACGTTAAACCTTATTTCCTAAAGTTATTAATTGACAAATATGTAAAATAGTGACACCGAGCTCGCTCAGCTGTTGGTAAGGCGGTCATTAATAAAAAGATTGGTCAGGCGTGGCGGAGGTAGTCATTCATGCAATGTCGCAAGCGACCAAGAATGCAAAGTTCCTTCGGCGCGCCAAACGGATGACGTCACGACCTCTATTCCAACTAAAGGCATCTTAAAAACTCGACCAATTGCACACTGTGACTACCTCCGTAGCGCATTGGTTAAACGCTTGCCTTGATACACGGAAGTATGTTTGGATTCTGGGACAGCTTGAGGAGCTTCGTTGATTTTTTCGAACATCCTGGTTATCACGTAAATCTCCAAATACATGAAAACCACAGTATTTAGGGCCACATAAAATTGAGGGGAGCCCGATATAGATAAATGAAAACTTATTAGCGTTAGTGCAAAAATCTTCCTAAAGACCGCTTAAAATTACTGCTTCGTTTCATGTACCGTTTCACTGTTAAAACGCAGCTTGAACGACCAGCAACGAAGCAACAGAAAACAGAACTCTATCAGTATCGATACAGTTAAGAGACGACATGCCTATAAATTTTCTAAGAATGTAGGTCTTGGGCGCAAATAGATTCCTCCCCCTTTCCGCTTTGGTGCAAGTATTATTAAATAATTATTGCCTTTAGTAACTCCTAATACATAATACATACATGTAATTAAAACCACGTATCGAATATTCACAAAAAATTCCTCACCTCTAGAAGTTGACAGGTCAAATTCCCAAAGCCGCACGAGTTGATTGTTTCCCAAACCGGGTTCTAGGTGATCGGGTACTGTGTATTCCTCTTCAAATGAGCCACCAGGCAAATAAGGGCTAATAGTTGGAGGTGTTTGGTCCCAAATGTGGTCCCAATCAATACCTTCAAAAAATGGATGGCTTCGAATACTCTCATACACGTCACCTTCGTCATTAGCTCCAAGTCTTTTTGTATGATCTAAAACTAATAATTTTTCTACTAAATCTTTTGCGTCAGCTGGAAAGCCTTCTGGAAAATCATAATCCATTTTAAGTATTTTCTGGAAAGTCAGGAATTCTGTTGAAGCACGGAAAGGCGGTAGTCCAGAAATCATTTGATAAATAATGCAACCGAAAGCCCACAGATCGGAGGCGCGTGTATCAACACGATTCTGTAACAAATCTGGACTCACATACTGCGCCGTACCCACGAAACTAATTTTTCGGGAGCGGTCATTTTTATTGTGACCGTCTTCTTCCGGTTCGGTTGTGACAGCGGGCGGTGTATTTGATCTTATTTCCTCAGGGTCCAATATTTTCGCCGTTCCAAAGTCAGCTATTTGCAAATGCATATTTTCATCTAGTAATATATTTTCAGGCTTCAAATCGCGGTGTATAATTCCTTTTGCGTGCATTTTTTCTAACGCCAATAAAAGTTCGGCAGCATAAAATTTTGCTACATTGAGCTCAAACGAGCCTACTTTATTTATATATGGCAATAATTCACCATTCTTAGCGTAAGACAACACGAAATACAATCTTTCATCATCTTGGAAGGTGCAATACAGTTTCACAAAACCGTTGGGTACGTTAAATAGCATGTTCAGAGCATCTTTCTCTCGCTTTATGTATTCTCTCTTCTTATGTCTTATGATATGAAGTTTCTCGCATACTTTAACTGAAAGAAAACAAACTCAGATTTAATACCAATAAGAACAAACACATGTAATTACATTGTATGTATCCACATTCATTATAAAATATTTTTTTCCTAAACCTACTTGCATATTCCTTTCCAGTGTGTATGTCCTTTGCGAGGAATACTGTGCTGTAGCAGCCATCGCCAATTAATTTTCCGAATATATAATCTTTAGCGGTGCGTTTTGTAGGTCTGAAGGATTGGCTGGAAGCCGGTGTTGAAGCGGGGGCAGGCACCGGCGCTGCGGTGGCCTGCGACGCCTGCATCTTGACGGGCGTCTCAGCTGCGGACTCTGATGTGGCTATCGGAGCCCGATTTTCGCTTCCAGCTCTCACGCTCGGCTGTAACAAAGGAAACATAAATCAAATTTAATAAAATTGGTAAAATTAATACGAATGAAAATGTGTAAGTACAGTGTAGAGAAAGTTTTGCGAATCGGGAGTGACGGTCGGACGCGTCGGTGCGAAGTAACAGCGTGCGCTTGTTTACGAAGCGGCGCGGCGCGATGGAGTCTCGCCACGCGGTGGAGCGAAAGGGGCAACGCGCCGTCTACTGCACCGGATTTTTTCGGATATCCAAACTCCCCGACCTAGAAAGCACTCGCCTATCCGTTACAAACTGAACACATTCGCGCGAAACCGATCTTAATATATAACGCCGTTTTTAATGACAGCAATGATAACTATGACATTTGCCAATAATAAAATTTTGAAATGTTCGATATTCGTAAAACAACCTTTGCGAACTGCTATAAAACTTTTTTACTAGCGCCGCGTAATAAATTAGTTTTGAAAAAGATGTGTAAAACGTCACCTTCTTTTATGATATTTATATATATATATAAATGAACTGTAATGACAAAGAAACTGAAATCGCGGTAGGTAATTTATCTGAACCGAACGATGACTCCTTTAATGGCCTCACTTACAGTTCGTCGATCCAAATTCATACGTTTACCGCCTGAGCTTTTTTGTTGATTTTCTTACGGTGCTTACTCAGTAAAAAAAGTTCTTCCATTCATTGTCAGAACAGATAAAGAAATGTTGTGCGGTTCTCTCAATTATTTCTTCGTTACAGGGAACATCAGACTAAATGTTAACGGTTAATTTACAAAATACTAATTTAATGAAAAACAAATTAAAGTAGGTGAAGCGAATACCGTTTAAGTGATTTCGGGAATATGACTGATAATTAGACAATGTACATACGGCTACAAGTTACTACACGTAATACAGAAATATTTTATATAACAAAGAAACAAAAATAACATCAGTTCAATATATGGTATATAGAAAATTTTATTAATTTACGACATGAGATTTAATGCACTCTTCGAACAGAGTAACGTAAACAGGATTACTTAGTTACGTACGCGTCCTCGGCAATGACCTTACAAAGCATTACTGTTGATTTGTTTTTGCACTTTCTTGTCATCTGAAGATAAATTTATTATACAAACAAGTTTATTATTTTTAGCGACTTTAGCTTTAAAATGTTAAGGGCCCCCATTTTTTTTTTATTTTTGTTTGTTTGCACTGTCAATAAGTAAATTTTAAGTTCCTTTAATTATATTCGGGTACTTTATCTTAGTAAAAGGACGAACTGCGGCCCAGATTTGATCTTCTAGAGTGGTCAGTTTAAGTGGCGCATGAGTCACTAATAATAATCGTGCTGGTCCATGCAAACCACAAGTGGGTCTCGCATTCCGCGCGGAGAGGTGTACACCGGCGCAACGGTACTCGGAGCGCATTCCCACCGTAACGCATTCCGCGGCCTCGATCCCCCCAACACCTCCTTCTCCC
>DWLS01000452.1:0-30370 GCA_018246255.1 Pachliopta kotzebuea | reverse complement strand
CGCGTTAAAAAAAAAAGGGACTTGAGACCAAGAAAGTTGGAAACCACTGCTACTAATGATATCATGCAGAAGCAGTTTTAAATATAAATTAAATTATTTTGATGATTTAATATTATAAGTAGAAGAGAAAAAATGTATTTCTTGTAAAGTATTACTTATAAAAGAATACATTTCAAGTCAATAAGTGTTTTATAAAATATAGTACAAAAATTAATATAACATTGGCAGGCATTTATTGACAGCCTTCTAATGTCATGGAGACCCAGTAATATATTTACATCTCAAGGTTATAAATAATCATGGTACATATCACATGTATTAAATTTATTGTCAATAATACAACTTAAGTATTGATTAAGGAAAATGTAACACAGTTGATAAATTTAGATAACTATAATTAAATTAACACATCTATTAGGTAAATATAATCAGTAGTCACGAAAACAAGAGCAGATATTTTTTTATGTCTAAACTTTACAAGGTCAACCTTATGCATTAATTTTATTTCCCTATTTTGTAATTATACAAATATTTATCTTACCTCTGTGGATTAGGGTACCTTTTCCAGTACCCGCACGCAACTTGGTCCCAACTAAAGTTGAAGGTTGTGGTGTTCTCAAAGTACCTGGCCATTTTACACAGCTTATTTGATTTACAATCTGGAATGGTGGCGAATGTTATATCGACGGCCTTAATTCCGCGCCATGCTCGCTTGAAACCTGCTAACGTAAGTGCACATTGGGATATTACACTAATAAATAATAAAACATCGATAAGGTATCCGATTACATAAACAGTGAAAAGTAGGTCAGTATGAGAGAACTACTGAATATTTTTAATTAAATAAATCAACGCACACAATGGCTTTGTGATGACCGTCAAGTACGTCTGCTCGCGCCCACTAACCAAAGTAAACAAAAAGAACCGAATACATAACGCCGTGTGTTCGCTTCGTTTACAAACACGACTTTTAATAACCTTTCACAGACTCCACTCTTTTATTATTCAAACCTAATTTATAACACATTAACTTCCAACAAATTAAATAAAACCAACATTAAATTTAAATTAATGAAAACCGCATATTACCTCTGCACCGGAGTTAAGTAATAACGTGTTTATATCGTGACTTTTGGTAGGAGACGTTTGGAATAATTTATCAATTACGGTTTAACGCTTATGTTAAGTAAGTGATATACGCTTCGTCTGAAAGCGCATGTTATCATTCATATTTCATCAGTTTTTTGATAAAATTTCGATAACTATTGACAGTTCAATGAGACAATTCCAGAGTCCATGAAATTAACTTGTCGATGTTGCTAGTAGATAAAACAAAATATCCACAAAGTGATCGAGCAACATCTCCTTGTTGCAAGAAAAATTTTATTTAAGTTAAATTTTTACGAATAATATTCCTATTTTATTTTATTTTCCACTTTGTACACAATGTAAAAATGTAACGGCAAAAATAATTAAACTGAAATAATGTTGTACAGGCGAGCTTAACTCACTTTGAGTTTTCTACCAGCTAACCTTAGGGAAAGCGTAAGCTATGGGTAGTGTAATGTACAAGCTAAAAATTTAAAAAAATATATAATATACATAATAAACTATACATTAAATATTTAAAAATTATATACGTATTTTATATATATGTATATAAATGAATACATAAATTACATGTACTAAATAATTAAATAAATACATTAGTAAATAAATAAACAACAATTAGATAAAGAAGAAAATATTATTCTTGTTAACGAGAGCTCATTGTAATCATTAGAAAAAATATATAAATATTGTACCAGAATGCATAAAGACCACAAGTAACTATCGCTACTTTTATGACTCACATCGTTGAAGTTAATTCCTATACTTCCAGGAACCGTAACATTAGGTTAGGTTTAAGTTAATAGGCCGTGGGCCTCCAGCTCCGCTTCCCTAGCATCACATAGCAAAAGACGGGTCAACGTTACCATCATCAGAGAATATATAAAAAACGTTCAGAATTTCTAAAATTTATATTTACATAAAACTTGCATTTTTTCTATATGTTATTGCAAGGATAAAGTTACCATGTTCGTTAAATGTGAAATTATTAATAATTAAAACTAAAAAAATTATGTGGCAATTTTAATAATCTATTGTAATCCGTAAATATTGGACAAAGCATTAATAAATTCCTGATGGGCGATGTAGGTGCTGTACGCCCGTCCGTCTGTGTCGTCCGATTCCTCAGGTTTTCGGCGTTTTACTTGCTTGGCTTTCCATGCCTTACTCGCTGCTATAGCTTTCTATAAAAAAAGTATAACATTTTTTTAAGTACAATATAAGTGAAGTTTATTGTAATTTTCAATAAATTACGAAGTAAATAGTTTCGCTAAAAGTTTTCTATTTTTTAAAATATCAGTATCAAACCATAACCATAAGTTGAACAAAGTATAAAAACTACCCAGAAACAGGATTAAATTATAAAAAATTTAAATATAATCCTTTGATTTGAATTATTTGATTTATGTGTCTAAAATTTAACAAAAAACATTAAGATTCACTGACTTCTTTGCGATCTCTATAAATCGCGTCGCGATACTCTCGTGCCTCTTCTTTTTTCTTCTCCATCTCTTTTATAGTTTTGTTATATCTGAAATTCCACACACAACTACTAACTTGCTTCAAATGTGTATATAGTTCTGTATGATAAGAAACAAACACTTTTAATGAATTAAATATATCTATATATGTATGTCAACAATACTTTTTTGATAGTTTTTTTTAATATTACGGTAACAAAAAATTTTACCTCCATTACCATAATATTGTAAGTGGTTCACAGTTACAGTTTAAGCGGGATAAGAGTGCAGAGAATTTAAATTTATGCGTATGTTGAAGTAATATTAAGTTAAATATTATAAATTATTTGATAAATCGTTCGATTAAGTACTTTATTATTTGTGTGAGCTCCCACTCGATATTAATTTCCGATAGTGTTTAGCGACACTTACGCCGCAAATGTTAAACCTTTTGCAATATGTCCAAAGCTGAAACACAGCAATGGTGTTACGGCAACAGACCTACAATATGCGGACGGTGGATTCGACCAGTTGAACGCGAAGAAACCCTTTCAATCAGACCCATACAGTTACCAAGATTTTTTAAATGTGTTATTAATTTTTTTACTTGAACGCTAGCAGCTTATGTGCGAGTCTGTGTATCGGGTTGTTCGGATGTTCGTTCGCGAGTTCAGTTAGTACCTCAGGCAACACATGACCGAAACTCTCCCATAGATACAAAGTGGTTTCACTAGTAAGCAACCCTGAAATTAACAGATACACAAGTTTTTATTGTACTAATTTAAAAGTAACATAAACCTGAAATACTATAACGTTATTTAAGTGTCGACTTAAACTAGTTTTTTAAATTCCGGGAGTCTTAGATGTCTTATATTTGGAAGGAACTCAGGGGGGAGAGATTTTCACTCAACTATTTCCAGACTCTTTAATATCTTAGAAGAGGACCCGGGATCTCCAAAAAAACGCACAGCTGCCTGTATTTGCTGTGGTAGTTTTAATAAATACAAAAAGAGTCATTGATGTATTTTCAAAAGGAGGAAAAATTGTCCGATATTTTCTTTTTCAATATGATCTAACACATGATATTAAATAACAATGAGCTCGATTATGACAAAGCGTGCCTAAAATGAATATCCTTGTATGAGTGATTATTGGAACATAGCAGTCTTGTTATGTAAATTCATAATTTGACGTTAAAAACTAACTTTGTCCCCGCTCAAATTTCACGACTATTTTACCCAATAATCAAACTAGGGGGCATTATGTTACGATCCTGGCAACTTTTCCATTTCCTAATATATATCACAACCTTTTATATCCACCGGTTTCGTGTTAGGCAAATATTGTTGTTTATAGTTGTTCCTTATGTCCATCCTGCAGTTTTCGTTTAATTGCTCTGAGTGGCCGCAGTCTTTGGTACACTTCGTCATGATATCATCGACCAGCCGATACGAACTGGTGCAGGGGGCTATTTTATACAATTTTTCACCGTTCTCATCGTAAATGTAACGACCGTTGTTGTCATAGAAGTATGCCTCTGTGTCGGGCGCCTGAGAAATTAACAAAGGACCTTGTTTTTTGGGATTTTAGTTTTTTTTCATAAAGCTATGCAAGCTTGCGTACGAGTTGGTGAATATAGATCACTATCACATGAAACTGACAGAAATTTAAATATCAGTTATTTACTGCTGTATCTGCAAGAACCTGGGCGAATGAAAATTATATTCGGAGTAGTAAAAATTTGTTTACTAACATTTTCGTTGAGTAAACTCCTACTTTTATGTATAGTATATTACGTAATAGTATATTAGACTATTAAACTTACAATATTATAAATTAGATGTACTAAATCATCTATGTACTATAGAAATTACTGTGTTACAGTTTGATGCTATCACAATGGTATCACTATCAAGTTGTATAAAAAACAAGATGCACCTTGTAAAGATCACCGTCACAGTTTACGTGGTACATATTTAGATCGAAATCGTACGAGTAGACTTTATGGCCGTGTTCATCCAAATAACAACGGCCGATACTGTCGTTGTAAAAAACGTGGTCTGGGCCTGGGGAAGAAATCTTTCGTTACCTTATAGACTCAACATAAGATACAGGAACAGGAGCCAAATGAAACGTTGTCATATATGACAACGTACCGCCAACCAATTACGCTATAGTATTTACTGAGACTTCATACCATCGATACAGAAAACTACATTTTACTTCTTAAAGTAATCATCATAAGACTTAAAATTCATAATTACCATTACGCCAAGATTATCTATTCAAAGATTTTATCATCAGCCAGTTAACTCCCAATGGTGGACATAGACCTCACCTAAAGATCTCTCTAATTGGTCCTGCATTGTCTGCATCCAGCAATTTTCTGCGATACGCGGCTGCCACCCCGATTTAATCAAGCAAGAAGAAGAGGAGCAGAGGCAAGAATTTATCATGGACAATATAATCAAAGTAAAACGAGAGAAATAAAGGAGAGAGAAATATGGAAACTGAAAACAAAAAAAACTTGCTGCTTTTCTCAATTTAGGTCTGTGATACTAATACCCGACGAAGTTACCTCTAACGCTGAAGAAAGTGATTAGCGCTCTTCCAGCTTCTCTTCTCTTTTCCTCAAGAATTTGTAATTTTTTACTGATCACATTTTCCAAGCGGTCGCAACATCTTCGGTTTGTTTTCGGTACCTCAGCATTCCTTACAATAAAAATATGTACTGGTAAGTATGAGTTCAATTCCAAAAGATATCTTAACATAGTTATACACAGACCGTATTGAGTTTTAAATTTGGTACCTTGATTGTAAGAATGATTGTTGTTGTTCTAAAACAAGCTTCTCCACTTCTTTCAAATCGTTGACAGTTTTTGAAATCTGATTAAACTCTTTAAGTTTTCCTTTCCAATAGTCTGATTCTTCTTCGAGACGAGTCAGAATTACCTCTTTGTGATTTTCGATTTTCTTTTTCAATTTTTCCAAACAATCTTGCACCTTCCACAATTACAGTACATGTATTATAGTGAGGTAATTAATAATACACACACCTAACAACCAAATCATGATCGAAAGGGAAGGGATGGGAATTTCCCATTTTAAATCATGAAGTAGAAATTCTGATAAACGAAATAGTTTCACAAAATTACGGCACCTTTGGAAACAGTAACAAATTAATACATGTGTAATTAATTGTAATACTGTTACCAATATACTAGCGTCAGTGTTTCCATCCGGTTACGAGGTGGGGATCTTTAGCTACTTCTAGACTAGTGTACTTCCTATCAGACCCTACATCATCGCTTACCATTAGGAGAGAGAGTAGTGAAGCAAACATCTTGGCAAACAAGAAAGACCTTTTGTCAATAAATTCAGTGTTAGATGAAAGAACTTCGCAGGATAGAAATGCGAGATTACCGTTATCATTTAAGTCATACATATTTTTTTTAATTACGCAAAGGCATAGCTAGACGTGTGTTTTAGAATGCCCTGAATACTCCGGCTGCCGTAATTTACAGCTGGATCATAATACCCTTATGGCAGTCGATTTCCAAAATAAAGACCATAAAACCATGAAGCTAAACTTCACATATCCCAAACGATTACACTTAATAAAGTAAATAAAGTTTGTACTTTTATCATTTGTAAGCAATCGATTATAGAGTCGACAAAGCATAATTCTGATTTCGGTAACAATACTGACGTAATCACCATCACAAGAGATCTTACTTCCGCGATTTCGGTAGAGTTACGCTTAATCTTTCTGGAGAAGGCGAGGTGCTCTTTGTTCTTGTTATAGAGCTCGTTCAGCATACTGTTGAGCTCCTCGTCGCGTTTCTGATGCATTCTACGAGAGTTGTTACGAACGCGGAGCTCGATTTCCTCCAAACTGATTCTTATGTTACCCATCTAAGACAGAATAGACATTACAATTGTGACTGAATGCTATGCATTTTCCTCTGGTAGATGTAGTACACAATAGCCCTGAGACTCGGGCTACCAAGAATAGGACAAAGGTAAGCCCTGCCTGTTTTAAAATGCAACTGAAAGAGTTTAGGGGTTCGCGGGCTTTGATGGTGGGGGTCTTAAATGCCCATTGAGTACGAAGTGGTCTTGTATTTTGTCGTAGTATAATGTTTATGCTGGGGAGATCATCAGCTCTTCCTTGGATTGCTTAGCTTGGATCTTGCTTAGCAGCAGTGCAGGGAGGCAATGGTGAGTTCCGTAGGAGATCAAGGGGCTTTCTACAAACCACTGACGATAACCACCAAGAGGGTATAAATCGAACATAACCCTGTCTTCCGTACAGTAGCAAGGTATCTTATGAAGATTTCTCTCGCGAAAAAAAAGGTATAGTAAACAAAAATTGTTGCAATTATAATTTCCAACGTTTGCTTCTGGAGATTTTTCACCGTTATTAGAAAAAAATATATGTTTGATAACTATACTTTCTTCGTTGTATGTCAGGAATCCGTTGGATGCAGACAGCGCAGAACCAACTGGAATGGAGATGTTTGGGGGAGACATATGTCCAGCAGTGGACGTTTATCGGCTGATGATGATGATGATAAACCATACTTATTTTTTATTTAAAAGCTCTTTTGATAACACTTAAAATTCTTATCTAATAGGCGGACTAAATGCCTATATGCATTCTCTACCAGTCAACCTAAGAAGTGGGAGATACTGTGGTAGGTGAAGTGATAAAGTTGAATATCGAGTATAAACGAAATTTGGTAGTACCGATACTTATATATACATATACATACAATACTGTATATAAAAATTATTAAGATAAATATGTGAACTTAACTTACATAGTTCAATAACATCGTAGCTATGTAAGTGTGAGTGAAGAAAAAACTATTATTTTTCTTTCGCAGCGAAATAGACTTTTGTTCTTTAACAAAATCCTCTATGTCTTTTACATCGCGCATTTTACCAACAGCCGATTTCTTCTCCTCTAGCTCCACTAAATAATTGTCGTAGAGCACCAGGATTTCGTCATACGCTATTTTCTCCTCAGGACTGGTAACAGGTAAGAAACACTGTTCGAAAGTGATCTGTTTTATCTTTTGCAGTTCGATTGTCTTGTCTACGAAGTTAATTATTTCATCTTTGTCCACAATCTTAGAGAATTGATCAGCGTCTTTGATGGCGCGATTCATTATTTCAGTCCAATGAATAATGAAGCTGTTTACGATTTTCTTCACTTCGCCGTAATATTCTTGGTATGCGTCATGTTTAATTTTTAAATTGCTCAATATTTGGATATAATGATTAAGCTTAGGTGAGATGTTGTCACCGATTATAATATTCACTACTTCCAGTGATAGTTTCCGTATTTTTTGCGTGTAATCTTTAAAATAATTCATAATTTTTTTAATAATAAATACGTTTACGTATAAAATATTCAATAATCAATTTTGTATAACGTCAAATGCCGTCATTTGACAGCTACTGATTTAACAGTTTTTCTTTTTAAAATGATTAATATAATTAACAAGTCTGTATTTGATAATTTAACTAACCAAGCATTTACAGATATTTTAATTATAATCTCTAGAATCGCTACAACGTTTACTTATTTAATTAATTTAGAGTATAACCTCTGCTAAAAATGTATGTGTTACCATTTAAATATTTCCTTTGTTGACGATATGTCATTAACATTCTTCCTATTTAAAGGATCAAAACTTAAATATATCAAATACTAAATAGTTTCAAATACAACTGATATTATAAATATTTATTTAATTTTATCTATTAACTATTCTACGACTAACCAATACTTTGTAACGATAGCTGTAATTTATTATTGTTTAAATATGATCCGTTACTATTATCGACATGATATATATATGAATTATTATATAATAAGAATTACATAATAATGCAATTCAGACATAGTACACATAGAACAAACTATTTTATTCAAGCAAAACAAAAATTGTGAACATTCATAAATTTTTAGGTTTGTATAAAACTTTATTTGTTGAATATTTGTTACACGACTTTAGTTACATCAATAGAATTATGCTTGAGGTAATATTAGGCAACCTATAATGATTACCATTTATCAATCTACTAGATTTTTGAGTAATTTATGATCGTCTAAAAATCTTTTCTAAAATTATATATCAAACCTGAAGTAATTCGGGATCTAGAAGGGAAAAGTACAAAAATCATCTTACATTCAATTCTTATAAATGTATGAAATCAATTATAAACCAATATTGAACGTGCGAGTGAAATGTATGAAAGTATTATAATGAGGACCATTTAAAAAATTATATGTGTATTGATATAAAACTGCTAATAAATTGTATGAAACTCAAAGTATAAAGCAAGTTAATCGCATAACGAGGAAATGATATTAACAAAAATAAAATAATACTTTAAAGGTACGTACAGGTATTTATGTCTTGTTCAAGCGTCTACTAGTTATGACGAGACAGAGTCGACTTTCTGAAAGCGAAATTATCTATAATAAAAAAAAAACAAACAACCAGAATTTTAAATCTATTCTATTCATCTCGTACAGACAAAAATAATTCAAATTAAACACCAACTTGCTGATATATTTGGTCTAATTCACAAAACGACAAAACTTTATAAAAAGAAAACTAAACAACGCAGAAAGCTAAATTAGATAAAATAAAGACGGGGTACATATTCATTGCCAGCAGCAAAAATTAATATCTTTGTTTTGAAATAACTTATCCCCGTATCAATTCACAAATTAGAAAAAAAAAATGTGGTAATGAAATATACACTTTCTTGGTTCAATGTTAGTTTATAATGAATTGCGGCTAGTTATTGTGTTGCATTCAGAGCAAATGGATATTAATAATTGAATTAGCAATAATGCGGACAACGGACTAGTGGCAACATTTTCCACTTATTGCAACATTTGCCACGTAAACATCATAGAGAATAATCGTATTTATTTATAAAGAGGTTTCAATCTTCTATAATTCATTCGTACAGGTACAAAAGTATCTCCATCTATATACACGAAGATAAAAAATAAACTATAGCTTACGTGCTCTCCGCTAAGCGCAGATTCACAAAGATTCTCTTATACCATTTTAAAGTCTCGCACTTAACAGCCAATTGTAGATTTTTTATTTCGGTAAAAGACAGAAAAAAAAACATGGTATTCCCATCCTAGACTAATGAACTCAATTTAAAAAAAATATATAACGAAAATTTCAAGGGCAAAATAAATATTATTAGTTTATGTTCTAAGTACTAAGCAGTTTGAAAGCATAGTCGCCAAAACTAACAGCGAATGATTTGGACAAAGCAATTTGTATTAAAATTCGAAGCGAGGAAAACTAAAACCAAAACTCAATTCTCATCCAATTCTCGATTAATTTAAATCTTTTGACTAAACAACAACTTTCTTTTATGGCGTAGATAATTTTATAATTTTGGCAATTACTTCCATGTTTTGGTGTTTTAAATGAAGATGACGCGGTTGAAAAATAAACTTCGAGAAAGATATGGCGTCAAATGCAAGCTGTGATGGTTGTGGGTGTGGTTAACGTGGTGGTTATGAACATATTCTTCGCCTTGAGAAAAGGCGTGAAGTCTCGCCTTCAAACCAGAACATACTAATGTTTAGAACACACTAGTTAAGAAGATACTGAAGTAGCAGACCTCATCTGAACGGTCTCTGACAATAGAGACCTACCGATTATCTTTTGCAACATCTAGTTAGATTAACTGCAGTAATTTCTTAAAAGTTCAATATACACTTAGAATACTTGAACTGAATTACTATTTTTAATAACTAAAAAAATCTTGATTAAAAAATCTGTCCAATCTGTGTAATAACTCGGATTTGATCCCTATTTTTATTTTTTGCCATATTTGTCTCAAGTTTACAAAATTTTAAGAGTGTGTAAAAATTTACAGTGAAGCAGATAAATGAGAGATGATAATGAGGAAAAAAAAAACGAATTATCATTACTCTAAGTTGCAACTGGCCCAGGCTAAAGTAGTGCCATCATTATCTGTGGGGATGTTCTTGGTCACCGTCCAGCCAATTGAGTCGTCCACAGATAATGCAATCGGCGGGAAATGAATCATAGAACACGGGTGTTCATAAAACACGTAAGACTATTTTTTTTTTGGTTTAAATATATATTTTTTTCTCGAAAGTCTATATTACACATCTAATATTATGACAATTATTGAACAAATCATGTAATAACAGAAAGATAAAGGAAACTAAGCTAATTAATGAAAGGCGAACAAGTTTGTATAGCCCGTGCGCTGTTTTACAATAGTCGTAAAACTAATATCCAAATGGGGTAAACCGAAATTTGTGCCATGCGATGTCGGACTTACTCACATTACGGAGTAACAAAGCTCTGGAATGGCCGTCGACGGAAAAGTAATGGACAAACGGAAAACAAAGAGTACATAATGTAAGTTGACCAGTGTTACAAATTTTACACGAACTTTTCTCTGGTTGCTTTGAGGCTTTGCACGTTCGGCTATGTTCGAATTGCCGCCGTTAATGATAACTACCATAGACATTTTTTTTTTCTAAAGACACAGGCTATGGTCACACGTGAAGCAAATAGTTTTGTACAAAGCTTGCGATTTAAACGACAATCGACATAGGCGAAGTGCCACATATTGGCATTAAACACACCGTTATGACAGGAGAGGTCAAACATTTTATTTATAATGCATAAAGTTTCAATTAAGAACAATAGATATATACTTTACATTTTAATGTTTCACATCATAGACAAACTATAAGAATGGAAAGGCTATAAATATTCTTGAGCTATGCATGCAATACACTGTAGTTAATTCCAAAGTTAACAATTCATTAAATAGCTGTAATATTAAATGGTGTTTGATGTTAACATTACATGTAACAAAATAGATCCATAGATTTATCGTCATCAAACGCGTCTTCTAGCAGATCCTGTCTATATTTATCATTATCTCATTAATAATCTTATTAAGCTACTAGAAAATTAAAGGGTTTCATTCATTAATGAGGATCTTTACACGAAACTTATTATTTTTGAGAAATTTTCAACATATTTCTTACTACAAGAAATGAATTGCAAGAATTTGAAATTTTGAACAATCTCCTGTCACAAGTGTGTTAAAATATCCTTTTGTTTACAATAGAAGAATAAGAATCAAATAGAATCCCTCCGCTTCCAGAGTCTATGTACAAACAAATCAAGTGTTGCCAATATTCGGTTACATGGGATCATATTGGGGATTCCATTTGGTTCTTCATTTATATTCAGCTAAAGGAACCACAACCGTACGCTCCCACCAGTACCATAGAGTTAAGTGTAAGGAAATTTGTTTTGTGTCGTTTTATTGAATTTGAAATGTGAAATAAAACAATGTTGTAGAGAGCTCAATTTAAATATTTTTACTCGAAGTTCAATAATGCAATAATTATCAACGATCATTACTGATAAAATAATTAAGTAATAACTTATAATTTTGTGGTTATATCAAGATTAATTGATAGGGCAAAACAGAATATCTTATTGTACTGGCAATATTTTACTATTTTTTTTTTTAAATAAACTGTATACTTCTGCCTTACCACGATTTACCAATACGATTATACTTCACACATCCATACAAATTCTAAGCGCAACTCGTTAAATTCTTTAATGTTTAAATTTGTTATTTTTACAATTGTTGTGGACACATAAATTTGGACTGACGGAGCCAAACATAAGGAAGTATCGAAATACTACTTAAGACCCCGTACACAAAATTTCAGCACCAATTTGAAGACTCGATGGATACCGCTACCAGCATATCGCCGCGAAACTATAGTGATCAATATATAAGGAACCATCGGACAGGTAGAACTACAGCACTGTAATCCTATAAGCATCACTTGGTATCACAAATCTTTTCTATCATTATTAACCCTCCTTTCTACGAGAAGCCCACAAATCAGCACTAAATCAAGGTCCACATATGCCACGACTGTTAGATTATCATCATTCATATTTCTTATCTTGATCTAAACAGACGTTGAACATCATCAGAGTATATCTAAAGAAGAATAACGCGAACTGTTCAGCGTTAGCTGTACCAGATCAGTTGTGGTGGTTACTCGTGGGGAAGTCATGCCTACTTTCGATGTTCTATATGATCACTGGTTCTTTAGAACACTTCAATTATCATTATACTGCAACAATATATTTATATTGTTAAAATTCTAGACATTATAGTCCAGAAATTTACTAGTAACTTCTTAGTTATCACTCAATGAAAGACCTGGGTTTGTTATAGAATTCCTAATTACGAACAACTGCCATAAAAACTACTACTCACACTTCATGAGAACAATAGATTGTTAAAAACTACCCACTTGAAGTCTTCACAGCGGAATCTCAAATCCTTTCACAAGAGTAAATACCATTTATCCACCACACCGGCCAAGTGCGAGTTAGTGAATTATTAGATATATAAACTAAATTTTCAAATTACTTAATAATTTACGAGTGTCAAATTGGTAGCTGACACAAATAAATTTTATGATAAATTCACAACTCGATTAAATCTCAAAAAGCAGAAAACAAACAATTAAAAATTTCTTAAAAACAATCTGTTGATTCACGGTTATATGGCTGAAGGTTTACTGCACTCCTATCGAGACTGATTTCTTGAAATCAATTTTAAAAGTTTTTCAAAATTGAAGACCTTATTTTTGGGGTCACCACTACTTCACTACATTTTATCCATATGAATTTCATTGTTTTTGTTTTAGATAATTCTACAATCAGCTTCTTACTACATCAGTTTGATATATGTGGACGTCTGGATTTTTGAATAGCACCTACTAGCATACCAGGTACGTTTTTGAAGCAATCAGAGCATAATTTCAAATCATTGGCAACATTTAATTTTATTTATTTCTAATGTATAACGTTTATTTGAGCAACTACCGACAGCAGACCCCTTGACAATAAACTCATTGCACCATAGTTAACTCGATCGAGTCTTCAAATCGATATTTCTAGACCTCGTGCGCTTCAAAATACTAATAAATTTATGTAAATAATCTCTAACCATGTAATGAAGAAAATGAAGTATATCGATGATCATATCTCAATCAAATGTTGGTAATATCGTTACTACATCAAATAGCAAAAACAAAATCGCCTGTACTAGTTGCACATTGGAATAGCATTGACGTGTGTTGATGTTTTGTATCGAAGAGTTTGGTGAGCGTGGGGTAATAAAGAGTACTTGTCACTGATGGTAAGCGCACGCGCTGGTAGTATCATGTACGCTATAGTATTTAGGACTATGTGTGTGGTGGTGGGTGCGTACGGCTCCACACCGCGTGCGCTCAGTTCGCGCCGAACGCATCCGCCAGCTCGGCCTGACTCTCGAACGTATCCGAGCTCTCCGCGTGGTCCGGGTAATACTCCCTGTATATCTTGTCCAGGAGCGCTTGTCTGGGGAGAATGATAAAATATAAATCACTAACACTGTATGTATGTATCGAGTCATTCGCAAGGCTTGCCAGACTGCGGCCCTGGCCTACGAGAAATCTTCGGGCCCCGGGGCTGTTCCCCATTACCCGGACCTATCACTCAGCGAGTCGCACTCACCGGTCCTTATCCGCCTTAAAGGCTGCAATAGGTGTAGTTATATACATACTTACGCATTTCTCATCCTGCGTTTGTATAATTCGAATTTCGGTATGTTTACGATCATATTTAGCGATCATGCGATAAATCATTATAATCATACAGGTTCCGCTAGGTAGTGAGACTGAGAGCAATTCACGAGGTAGAGTGTCCCTCTGGAGGGTCTATACTAACACTGATAACGTCATGATAGCCTACTTTGGTTTGAACACCAGCCTTCCTTTGGTGCTGGGGTTCGAATTTAGCCTGCACCTAATTTTTAAATTTATATGCAGTTAGTATACCATCAATATCACCCGCTCCACGCGGTCATCTCCTTTCCCTTTTACGTGGCAAACAGGGCAGAAGCCGAGATTGATATTGGGAAGGAGATTAGTGTTGGTAGCATCGCCTCCCTGATGAATGACGACGAGAAATGTCCGATCTTTATAGAATACACAAAGGTAATGGAAAAGGTCATAAATTAAAGCAAAACATAATAGCAAACAAGAATGTAAAACTAAAAGTAAAAAATGTAAAATATACAACATAAGAGAATGTGTAAGCAAATGTCTAAAAAATGTTATAGAGAAAAACAAAATAATAATAAGAAATTGAAACGATGTTTTGGTTTTCGAAATGAGAGTCGATGCGTGAATGAAGAAATAAGGAATGGAAGAAAGATAATATGGAATGAAAGGATGGATCTTGGAAGATAAAAAATAATAATAAATAAAGATGGAAATGAATTAAAAGCAACCCCAAAGACCTTGATCCACAACACGCAGGGGAACGATAAAAAAAATCACCCGCTCTGACGGTGAAGGAGAACATAGTGAGGAAACCTACATATCTATGTGATGACCATTCATCGGACTGCTATGTGAAATTGAGAAGGCAATGGCGACATCACTACATTATAACTGCTAAAGTCGTCATGTGGTTCACTGCACATGATGACCACGACCCTCAGTCATAAGGAAATACAACTTAGAAGAAGAAGAACACTGATAATTTGTTTTAAATTCCCGTTGAACACTTTAAAACCTTCCACTTGGTCTATGGATATATGGTTGATTACAAAAGCTGTGATTACAGATCAATAAATAAAATTACACATTCATCGTTTGTTATTGTTCTTAGTATATTTACAACAAACCGAGATGCATTTTCTTTAGAAAATCAATAAAAATAACTAGAATTCATATTAAAAAAATTTTTTTGCACGAAATTATAAACTATTTCTCTACTAGTAATTCATATAAACATCTATTAGGTTACGCACCTAAGTTAATGCTCTTAACATCAGGACGGATCGTGGTCAAGCATTAAACTTTGCTTTCAAAAAACAAATTGTCTGTTATAAGACTGATGTCAAATACAGTAAAAAAGTGAACTACTATACTATCTGTAATATGTAGGATACTCACTTGGCAGCGAGGCCGCCACCAGGTGGCAAGCCCGGTATGTCCTCCTTCACCAGCTGATTCAGCACCGTGGAGAAGTGGCACGTGACCTCCACGTCGTCGTCGCACTCGGCTTTGCGCTCGATCAAGGCTGTCAAAGGAACATTTCAAAAGTTAGAATTGAAAATCTGAAGATAAAAAAAATTATTACATAAACATATAACTATCAAATCATTTTTATGAGCAAAGTCGCAAGTAAAACGAGTGTCGGTCGTAGGAAGAAATCGTGGTTGCGTAACATCAGGGATTGGACGGGAATTGCGAGTGTCGCCCAACTGTTTCGCATCGCAAGAGACAGGGCAAAATGTGGTGAACTGACCGCCAACCTCCGCTAGTCGGAGAGGCACATCAAGAAGAAGATAACTATCAGGTTTATTATTGGATTTGAGATCAGCCGATAGACGGCTACTGCTGGACATCCTCCCCAATAATGGAGGGATTTGAACAATCTCCCACCACGAAGGCCCAATTCGGTGCAACACGAGCAGGTAAGTTTGGCTTGAGTCCGATGACTTGTTGTGTGCTACCCATTACACCGCCCTTATTATTGGATTACTTGCTCATAAAAACCAGCATCAATAACATACAATACAAATATTCTATATTGTGCACTATCATAGAGTTACAAGAAAAAATAAAGTACATCAGGATTTACACAAAAGGCGGTCTTATCGCTAAGCAGCAATCCCTGCCAGACAACCTTTGGGTAGAAATTTAGCTAAGTAAACCAAATTGGGTATGGTGCTGCACACGTACAGTGAAAAGAAATTAAAATAAAAACAATAGAAATAATAATAAAAACAGAATTAAATAATACAATACTTCAGCAATTTTACTACATATATATATACAATGAATAATATATAAATATAATACCTTCATGAAAATGTTGATCATTACATACTAATTGTCAAAATTATAAACAATTTTTTATATTTCCAGATTTCTTGAAAGCATTTGGTATAGCAATTTTATAATAGTTTTACTAAAAAAAAAACTTTACTGGACGGTAAAGCCGACAAGTCAAAACAAACAACCATATTATCAATCAACTAACAAAAATTATAAGCTTTAAATTTAAGCTTACTTTCTTTGGAAATAGGAAATTATATTGTTGTCCAAAAAGATCCCTTGTCTATTAACTGGAACCTAAAAAAGTATCTAACTGCGGGACCGAAGAAGCCTTCGCGGCAGTAATAGTGGCCGAGGTCTATCTACACCCAAAAAAAATCTAAGATAATTAAATAAATAACCTTATCATGGTATTTTGGGTTGGAAGAGTAGCCACAGTTTTGTTTTTGTTTACTCAAGGCATAGTACTTTGACCAATGTTGCCTGAGCATCTGTCCTTAATGTGTAATATTATTTACATAAAATATAATAGAGCATAGCTTCGCGCTGACCATCTCCCAAAGACAACAACAGTTAATAGTAGACAAAATATATATTGCGTAGATGAAGCAAGTTAAAAATTAGATTTCAAATTACACAGGATCCGTGAACTGGACGATTGTTTGCGAAACGATTAAAGGCCAGGTATCGATTACAGGGCGGCAGGTTATTGTTTGCGGAGTTGCGAGGCAGTTCGGACGCGATATACTAACAATCGATGATTAATCTTTATTTATAGCCGCGACATTGTAGTCCACAACCGACATGCATTGGGAAACTGGTGAAACTAGCATTTAATTTCCATACAATTTTACATCTACCCTCTGTAATAAAATTAAAAAGCCAGCGAAGAGTTACTAAAGCACCGTAGTCTCAAGCTATGAAGAATAGAACTAAGGTAAGCCTATCGTGGAAGATGACAAAAATAATTTTTCGGGTATGCGAGCTTTGCGGGCCCGGGCCGGATGACAAGTACGAAGTAGTCTCGTATTCTGTCGTAGCACACTGTGAAAGTTGGGGAAGAGAACAACTCTCCCTGGGATGTGAACAGCAGCAGTGCAGGGTCATATCGGTGAGGTCTATAGAAGATCCCGAGGCCTTCCGAAATATATTAAACATGACTGCCGAGGGAGATTTAGTAGCTATAAATCCTACTCAGACTTCCTCTAACAAGTAGGGTTTGTTAAGATTTCCTCCGCGACAAAAAAAGGATAAAATTATTAACTTCCATTTGCATTTCTTTTTGTCTACGGAGAGATCTTACACATCAAAATGCTTAAGATCATCAGATTATCGTACGATCTATCTGAATAAATCATTAGATCATAGCAGATAATATTACATGGAAAGAATTCCAAAACATTACGAAATAAGGTCTATAGCTGCCACTAAAGCAATCTTAAAGAGGATAAACGCCTTAATTTTTTTTGGGTTGATGATGACGCTCTTGATTATATGGTCTTTATCAGACCTAAGGATAATATAAAGAGGATAAGAGAAAGATGCGGGTTTAGATGAAGGAAAGGTTGGAGAGATAGCATAAATATAAAAAAGACAGAGAGAGATAATTGTATAAATACATAGATATGTAAAAAGCCCTTATGACAAATAAGTGGATTTTCATGGCAATTATGTATAGGTATTGATTTAGTCATCTCCTTTGTCAGGTCGACTGACAATAGTTATTAAAGTTAATAGGCGCAGCAGAGCGTGTCCTTTTGGAAATCCCGTCTATCATCATCATGTTCCGTAAGCGGTTGAGCATGATCATCTAGAAAGTGATAATGCATTGTGATCTCAAGATTAATCCGGATAAACGTAAATGTTTAATTTCTAAACAAAGCTGTGGCTGAATACTATCGTTTTTTTTATAATGTTAGGTAACCGGTAAATTCGCAGCTACAGTAGCGTATGAAGCCGGAGAAAAGATTGTATTTACCTAACTATATACGACTTAGGGTCTCGACGTACAAAGAGGTAGGAAGTAATTTTTTTTTATTCCGATTGATTTGAAAATTTTTAACATCTTTCACTTATTTAATTTTACTGTAACATCATCAATTATTTTATAAACATAAATTTAATTTTATCCAGAACACAAGTAAATCGATACATTATTGGCCAATGACGAGTCAGACTCGTCTATGACTGATTATTCATATCGATGACGAGTCTAACTCGTCAAATGTATTCAAAAGGTTAAAATATTTGCTACAAAATAACATACGGTAACGTTTTAAAAATTTCTATTATTTCAAACAAAGCTTGCTTTTACTTAAAAAATAAGTATTGAGCTATGATTAAAATCTTTTAGTCTTCTAGTTTAAGGTTACTTTGGTCTTCACTGCTTAGCGACTGAAATAGGCCCTGCCTTGGTGGCCTATGTATTATGTCCAGCAGTGGACGTCTAACTCCTGATGGTGATGAGGAACCAGAGCCTCGTTTGTTGATTAGCAGAGTACACCAAGAGCAGGTGAGGCTGACTGGTCCCGTGAGTTATTAATAATTGACAGAACATATAAACTTTGCAATCCTAGCACCTACTTAGATGGTCTCCGGTAACATAATCCTACCACTGATTAACCTTATTAACTTATGTTACAACTTTATTAAAAAAAAAATGATTGTGTAGAAGCAAATATCAATATTTCGCGATTATGTTCCGAACGGAGATATCATGACCTCTCCAAATGCTGAAGACGACCACCGATAGGGTTTAAGTGGGTAAAAATCTCCACATAACCTTAACTTCCTGCCAGAAGGCGTAGTATCTTTTCGAAGATTTCCTTTTGAAAAAAAAAAACAATTTGATTTATTTTAAGAGGTGATGATACAAGAAAGACGTTTAACCTGATGGTAAGTGATACCATTGCTCATTACTATCATACGCGGTGATTAACATGGTATACACAGCAGGTTATGCCTATCGCCTTAAGACGTAAACTGTTAAATCTCGTTACCCCAGTAATTTCACTAGAATACAGCACCCTTCATATAACACAGTAATGTTTGCAAAGTACTATTTACCAGCTGCGGTGGTATCTTACTAGATGGACTCCGGCAACAGAAACCTTTGTTTTTGTCGCGTAGGAAATTCTTCAAAAAAATACCCTGCTTTTAGGGGGAAGACAAGGCTATATGGGATTTGTACCCACTAAAACCTCCTCGGTGGTCATCCTCAGTGCATTGCGGAAGGCCTCAAGATCTTATACGGAACTCACTGGTGCCTCTCTGCACTGCTGAGCATATCCAGGGGTAAGCTGTTGCCCTGCCAAGCATAAACAACATACTACGAGAACATACGAGACCACTTCGTACTTGTCGTCCGCCCTGGGCTCATTTAATGGGCATTGAAGGACCCGAAAATCCTTTCAATCGCCTTCTACGACAGAGCTGACCTTAGTCCTATTCTTGGCAGCCCGAGAATATAGGACTAGGCAATGGACACCTACCAACAGTAAAATATTTGAGAATGTCGAAAGGAAAAAATATATTTGTGCGATATTCAACCAATACATATATTCAGTTATCTCCATATATATACAAATTTCACATAAAACGCGGTGAAACTGTCGCGCACGCAAGTCACGATACAAAGGAGCAGGTCGATAATATCAGAGGTTAGAGTAGGTCGCTCTTAAACTTGACCTTCAACTGTGATTAAAAGTTCAAATGGTGATATATTCACTACTGATGATGATATTGAATATACCAAGCCTATTGCAGTTTCTATATCACCACTTTATCTTAGTTATGAGTTCCAATGATGACGTGAGATTGCACGAGCGAGATCTTTCTTTTTCAACTGGACGAAGAGTCGAGCAAGGAGTTCAATAATAGTAAGTGATACTGACGTAAGGAATTAATTCCCTCACCCTAGTAATTTCACTAGCATACAGCACCCTTCAAACCGGAACACAGTTTGCACATTACTATATATCGGTTGCAATAGGAGCTGCAGTGGTACCTACCTAGACGGTCTCCAGCAAAAGACCTACCACCAATGAACATTCAACTTCATTCACTTAAAGTGATAAATCAATAATCAACCAACTCAGTTATGATTCCTCGGATTACTCTGTAGTCCATTAATAGTAGTTTACTATACATTTACATAATTTTCTTAAATACCATTTTTATATATTAAAAATTATGTTCACTCGTTATGTTATATTTCACATCGATATCTTTAGAGGAAAGCAAAATATAACATCGCGATGGTACACCCACTCAGTGGCACTTCTAATTGGATTTCTCTGGCTGGTGGCTGGGTGAAGGGCGGGTACAAATCACATTGACCTGCTTTTAAAATATACACTCCATTTAGCTACCGATCCGTACCTTCACCAGTCCTACTGAGGATAGGGAGAGGAATTACTGAAGTTCCATTTTATATTAACACTAGATTTACCAGACAAGTCAAATTGATTAATCGTGCAAGTTCAATTTAAAATTATTTCTGCATCAAATAATATGATTCTCATGAGTTTTGTAACTTTATATTATATTATATATAATCATAAAGAATATATAAAGTTTTGTCGGACTGTCTAGGTAGATACAACCGTAGCCTACCTACCGCCAAATAGTAATATGAAAACGTTACTATATTGGAAATGTTATGGCTAATCTGAACATCACGAGGTCCAGACACAAAGGGCGGCCAAAGACAAGATGGACAGATGTGGACAAAAAAGATCTAAAGTTCTGCAAGATTACCGAAGAGGACGCGTCCGACAAAGAGAAGTAGAAGACAAAGACCAGAAAGGCAGACCCCACCATCAGATGAGAATAATAAATGCCACGGACAGAGAGAAATATATAAGGTTTTAGTTGAAATAGATATAGTTAAATAACCGGTAAATCATATACCATAAATAAATATAATCAAAAACTAAAACTTCTAGTCAACTTGATTACTATAATAGAATAATGAGAAATCCTAGTCAACTTCGTTACTGTAATAGATTAATGATATACCATAGAATCAGGTTAGAGTATTCTATTACTATGTACAATATAGTAAAGTTACTAGAAACAAAGATTAGATATTGAAATTTAAACTTAACAGAAGGCAAGTAATATTACTTAGGTGTATTGCCGGAGACTGTTTAGGTAGATACGACCGTAGCTCCTATTCCTATCGCCATATAGTAATATGACTATACTGTTCCGATTGCAAAGACAAGTATAAACCTAGTAATAATGTAATACAATTGATCTTTATATCATTCTTTCATTTTATGTACACATCTTTTTTACCTAGATCTACCTAAAGTAGAATATCTGTATATATATCATATAGTCATCATCATCATGACAACGACCTTTCAAATACACTGTTGGTAGGTATCTGCTGCCGGAGACCGTCTTAATTGGTAAAGTCTATTTCTACCGACATATAGTATAAAACATTACTGTGTTGTAGATTGAAGGGTGCTGTATGATAGTGAAATTACTGAGGTAAAGACTTAACACTGTACCTTAAAGCGACGATCGTAATATAGTGCTTTATATCGTATGCGTATCACTTCAGGTACGTCTTACTGGTAATCGAATAAAAAAAATTATCTTATTACTTATTACCATCGTTTTTAGAGAGATATACACGTCTTCTTTCACCATGTTCACCATCACCAAAATAAACTTGTTAAAGTAAACCTCCTAATATACAGATGAGTTCATTCTTTCAAAACTATGCTACATGTCAAACCGCAACTAAACGACATTCCTTTAATATTTCGCTTTGAGAAACTGAAATTAATTACTATGGTAATTGAATTTTTCGAATATAAATCTAAGACTGAATTGTGAAACGTATAACAATTAAGACGCGGGTATAGAACAAATAGGATCGATAAGCGATGTGTATGGAGATTAGTTCGGCGCATACGCGATAAGGCTTCGCTGCATATAAATTCGCATTCAGGCAACACTCGGCGACACAATCGCACTTGGCCTCACAACGGCAACACCTTCATTGCTTTAACCCTCCACATCAGGCGGAACAACAACCATGACCTTCTAAACAATTAAGGGACTAAAGCAATGAAACATGTTAACTTTCAAAACATTGTTTAATTACTATAATCTATAACAATATTGAAATCAATATCCACTCGATATGTATGTACGGGGATGAACAATCACAATCGTTTAATTCAGGGGTCGGCAACCAGAGGCTCTTCAGTACGTATATAATAAAACAAATACAATTATAAACACTACAAATGGCCAATCAAAATATTGGGCACTAACAACCTACCACATACCAACAAAATTTCAACGGCTCTGATCTTATCTAAGCGAGATCAGTTTGTATGACAAATTTCAGCACCAGCTCCTACTTGTAGTTCTCGAGATTGAAAATTGTTGAAATCGTTTAAATAAGGATTTATTAAGTGTGAAAATATTCCACTTGATAATGAGAAAAGCAAAACCTTCACATCTGGCAAGTGATAAGCGCTGTTCAAAATGGTATACAAAGCACCAAATTACTCATCGCCTTAAAGACGTAAGATGTAAGTATCGTTACCCCAGTAATTTAACTAGCATACAACACCCTTCAAACTACAACACAGTAATGTTTGCTTTACTATTTGGAGGTAGAAATAGGAGCTGCGGTGGTACCTAGACGGTCTGTAGCAACATAAACCTATTATTAACAAATATTGTTATGAATAAATAGATATTTAAAAAAAAAATTAAACATTAGCAAATTTTTTGTATAGTACAAAAAAAATTTAAACCCAAAATCTTAAAGTAATTGTAATTTTTGATTTTACTTCTCTAAAAAATTGCCGACCCCTGTTTAAACTTTAGATAGATTTTAACATCTTTGTATTAAGTTTAAACGCGAAAATCGCTAGAAAAATTACTATTAGTAATTTCATCTACAATCAACTAACTATAATTTCGTATGATGGTCAATTTACTAGGCTGTGGATGGTGAAACGATCTAGATCAAAATACTGACTTTCATACAGGCAGCTATTATATGGCATGTAACCATAGACCAAAGAAACCTTTCTAACAAACCTTATAACACATCTCCCAGAATCGAACCTGGGACTTCCACTACCATACCATCACTTAACACATACAATATAATAAAAGCAATTTTTTCAAGCGATTTTCGGTTAACAGAAGTAATAATTACACTTAATCCTTAAATTTGTCTTTGTTTAATTACTTTACTAGTTTTTTAATTTTTAAGGTCAAAAAAATATAACTAGTGATTAGTTAAATTATACATTTGAGTTAGATTTCCAATGACAAATGAGACGAGAAAGGCGTTCACCTGAAGAAGAAGAAGGAGGTCTTGTCTCGTTACCTCAGTAGTTTCAAATTAATTCAGGAGATAAAAAGCGAAAAAAGGCTCTCTGTACTTACGTAAACTTAATCAGAAAAATTTACGTACAAATAAAAAATATTCAACTTATTAAAGATATTTCTTCCTCAACTTGCATTGGGCCAGCGTTGTTAAAACGGCCCAAATTTCCCCTCATCTATATACACAACATCACATAGCCTTCGTCGCGTTTAAACTTAAGGTATTAAGTCTCGTTACCACAGTAATTTCACTATCATACAGCACCCTTCAAACCGGAACACAGTAATATCTGCACTATACTGATTATCGGCTGCAATAGGAGCTACGGTGGTAACTAAAACGGTAATATAATTGGTATAAGTTAAGTTTCTATAAATGTAAAGTAAAACTTAATATGGCATATAATGATTTTCTTTAAATAGATATTCTTAATATTCTAGTATTTGTATTAATTATAATGAATAGAATCAATAGACCACAGCTTAACAAAATTACTGGTAATCAAATAGCGAGATAAACTAATATTCATATATCATATGTAGATATGATTATATAAAGAAAAATTATATCTAAATCGTATATTATATATCTTTTAGTATGATGAAAAAATCTAGTCTATAAGCTACTATATTTCTATACTATTGCTGTTATTATATCTGAAGATTAAAATACTAGGATTAGGAGATTGTTTTGTGAAAAAATTTGTTGAAAGTATGGGATTGGGATCTCTAGCGTCCAAGTTAATATTTTTTATACAAGGAAATGAGATGAGGAAGGTGTTCACCTGATGGTAAGTGATGATATGCTATGAATATATAATATGAACTACTTCAACAAGTCATGTGATTTTAGAAATGATTTCGAAATGTAACAGTTAAAAGATTTAAAAAAAAATCATCAAACGTTAAAGTAAAATAGTTGAACGAAAAAATATCCAAATGAAAAAAAAGGCGTACGCAGTTTATACAAATTTCTAATGAGACTAGGTGACGAGACGAGCAAGGATCACCTGATGATAAGTGATACGATTGTAGGCAAGGTAATCATAACCAGTACGATGGTATACATATCACCCCATTGTACTGATCACCTTGACACGTAAGATCTAGCCTCGTTACCGCAGTAATTTCACTAGTATACAGCACCCTTCAAACCGGAACACAGTAATATTTAGCTGTAGAAATAGGAGCTGCAGTGGTAACATAGGTCTCCTATAACTGAGACCAATTTTATATCAATTACCGGTAATAAGAACATAGAAATATATCCAAACAGCAATGCAGTATTGACAGACAAAAAGAATTATTTTCAGTATATATATAAATATGTAATGGGACCATCACATGAACTCTCCTATAGTAAGGTAACCGCTTTAAGACATGCAATTTACCAATAGACAGTAAGGTGCTTGACTTCATAATAATTCTACTATGAACTCTTATATATGAGACCTAGATCGTATCTACAGATGTATATTTTGTTATAGCATTCATAAAAAAATTTACTATATGTAATCAATGACAACATTATAACTATATTAAATATACATGGCAATGGTAAATGTTTCCATACATTACTGGTGATAGGTCTCCGTTACCAGATACAGTCTATACCACCAGTGATTCCCGAAGTGGTTTATATCGACCCCTAGGGGTCTACGTCAGCGAAAAAAAATTTGAGGGTCCATGAAATGAAAATTGGGGTCCACGATAGTGGTTCTCAACACATCATTCTCACTAAAAATATTGACTTATTGCTTATTTTATTTTATTTAAAGTTTATTTAATGTTACGTATATTTTACATAACAGATACAAAATTTCATTTTGAGTAGTTTTAATTTAAATTCAATTAATAAATGTATAAATTAACATGTGTTATTTACTTTAAGTTTTTAACACTAAACTTAACTACAGTTAGAAATTTACAGTAAATCAATATCAGGTAAGTAGGGGGTCTACACAACACGGAAATACATGCCAAGGGGTCTAAGACACAAAAAAGTTTGGGGAACTCTGGCCTAGGTAAATACCACCGCAGCAATTTCTACCGCCAAATAGTAATATACAAAAATTACTGTGTTCCGATTTGATGGTTTGCTAGTGAAATTACTGGGGTAACGAGACTTAGACCTTACGTCTCAATTCGACGGAAAGTGTAACAACACTTTCCGTCGAATTTATTTATTCCTTAACAAATTTAAATTTTCTTTTCACACTGAATCAATAAGCGATGGAATCAGTAATGAGATCCGTGGAAGCACTAAGGTCATTAGACTTAAGTGGTAATAGGCAGGTCATATTGTTAGAAGAACTGACGGCTGATGAAGCAGTAAGGTCTTAGAGTGACGACTGCGTTACGGTAATCAGTGTTGGCAGGCTCTCAGAAGATGGACCATCTGGTAATAGTCGCAGAAAACCCTGGACTGATTGGAGTGGAGACCTTTGAAAGCCTATGTCCAGCTGTGGGCGTTTATCAGCTGATGATGATGATGAGTCCGTAAGTAACAAGACAATACCTTCCATACGATTTATACTAAGTCACCTAATTGGATAACTTTTGGCACTTATTTAAGAGAAACTTATAACAAAATAATTTGGAAAAACTAACAAAAACTTCCTTAATATAGATCTGATTAATAATATTAGGATATTCTTTTCAGAGATCATTTTTAACACTATATAAATATATAGATCATTATTTCTTTAGGCACTTCCAAGTCTTTATAGGTATATGTCGGAATTGATACATTTTTATATCCAAAGGTATCCTGTACTCATGTTAACATATGGATTATGAGGCTGTGGTGGATGAAGCATGCTGTACTGGAATAATCTGGCTCTCATATCCTGACAGCAGGAATACAACAGCAATGTTCTATTGAAGACAGATTTACAACATGAGGGTGGAAACTAAATCAGGTACTTCGGTATTACGCATAGCCATTAACGCCGCTGTGAGATTGCTTAATATAGAATATAAAATCTACTAAAAGGTACACAATAGTCCCCTCTATAACACGGTAGATTAGTTACGCATTATATGAAAACGCGTTGTAGGAATTTTCTCGTACAACGCTCCCGTATCACTTCATATAACGCGTTAAAAACAAAAACTACGAACATTAATTTTGAATTGAACAAATCGTTACATAGTAAAGAAATATGATAGGAATCCCTACGTTACATAGGTGAAAACGCGTGTTATACGAGGGATATGAAATCGTGTTATAATAGTACTGCGATATGGGGCTATTAATGTACTACAGTAATTTAATATTTTGCGGCGTATATATATTGTTTTAACTTTTTGCTACGTGTTAGTTTTTTCACGTGTTAAACGAGGGATTTGAAATCGCGTTGTAAAAGTATTGCGTTATGGGGGATTTCTGTATTATAATAATTTTATAGCTTACGGCGTATATACATTGTTTTAATTTTTCGCTACGTATTAATATATTCACGTGTTATACGAGGGATGTGAACTCACGTTGTAACAGTACTGCGATACGGTGGGGATTACTTTTGTAATAGTAATTTACAGTTTTCGGCGTGTATATATTGTTTTACCTTTCAGCTACATATTAGTATTTTCACGTGTTAAACGAGAGATTTGAAATCGCGTTGTAAAAGTACTGCGCTATAGGGGGATTACTGTATTATAGTCATTTTATAGTTTACGGTGTTATATGTTCTTTTAACTTTCAGCTACATATTAATATTTTCAGAAATACGAAAGAGCTTCTTTTTAACAAGAAATTGTGCACTAAAGTAACGAATTATCTACTTAATGGAAGTTTTGAAAAAGAATATCGCACAAATCTACCTCGAGATGTATTCGGTTTCAATTTGAACCTTATTCCTTGAAGGCAAAGGCTTAAGGCGGCCGTGCGGTCATTGACCCCGAGCATCAGCTGTTTTTGATTTAGTATTTCATTGCTAGGTTTTTTTTGTAATGTATTTTTTATTAAACTGTCGTTTCGTTTAACTGTACTAACATGATAGTACGTAAATAATGCTAATAAAACGTTTTAAAAATATTTTTTTTTTCATGCCGTCATCAAATGTGTCATTAGTACTACCGTGTCTTCGTTTTCGGAAGCTGTCTCCCAATACACAGTATAGAAGATACTTGGTAGCCTTCAGCTCGCGGAGTCCCGATCCGCGAGCTCAGGGTCCGATGAAGCTTTCACGGCCATAATAGTGGCCGAAAGCAAAAACTTCATCCGAAATAAATATATAAAAAAAAAAGAAAAAAAAAGGGGAAAAAACTTGGTAGCCTTATTTTTTTAGCTACAAAGCCGGATTGAAATGTTTGCCTGAGTACTGATAAACTACAAAAATTGATGCTGCGACGGCATCTACTTAGCTGATCTGGTTACAAGTCAAAAATTTATCATAAGCACATCCTCCTAGCACCCCGTTGAGGCGACAAATGTGATCTGAATATATTTTAAATTCTGATTACATCAAATGAAGAAGTGTGCTTCGCATCCACACCATACACATACCGTACAGCTTCTTCACACAAAAGTATTGGTTAGAAATAACATGACACATCTGCATCTCAATTATATGCAGAACCGTTGAATGT
Organism: Pachliopta kotzebuea; assembly: GCA_018246255.1. NCBI lineage: Eukaryota > Metazoa > Arthropoda > Insecta > Lepidoptera > Papilionidae > Pachliopta > Pachliopta kotzebuea. The sequence continues at coordinate 1,864 of DWLS01000452.1, read as the reverse complement.
ATAAATTTGAATGTCTGAGAGAAATCACAAAGTCATATGTAACCTTGACTCTTTGCACCTTATTGGTATCGAATGAAAAAAAAAAATATGGTGAAATAATTTCAAAGACAGAATCATCTGCGGACAAACACTTATCTATAAAATATAGAGAAGCATTTCTGTATAAGCTTGGATGTTTTATGTATACTGCTTTAGGAGTGTCTAAATAAATAAATAAAAAAATAGTATACAAAGATCTGCTCCTAATATTTCTGATATCAATTACATCATTACCTCTGAATCTCATGATCACGGAAATTTTAAAAATCAAAATGTAACAAATAGTATGTTTCCAGATAACAATATCTTTAGACCCTGATAACTAACACCGTTAGTTGAATGATTAAATTTCAACATTATTATCAATATATGTCCTCAGACATAGGCCATTTTAGCACCAATTATTCTTCACAATAACCAAAAAAATTATAAACCTTCAGATTATTTAACAAATCGATTACTTAATAATAAAATGTTTGTCGTTTCTTTTCACTTATGACTTAGAATATTTAGATAACTAGCTAAGAAGAATAAATTGCTTAATTTATATAAAACATTTCGCTACTAGAATATAAATATTAAATACTAATAAATAGATTCAATTGTTATAAATAGAAATTGACGATAAATTTATTGCTTACTAGTAAACAACCCTACAATAGTGTGTATATATAAGGCAAATATGTAAAGATTTACTAAGACTAGTCATAATAAAATTTATTATGTATTATGTAAGAATGTATAATTATAAGTGTATTTGGAAAATTTTTGCTAATTATTTCCTACTATATTTAAAATCGGTAATTAATCAGCTTACTACAACATAATGGGCTATCATTATACTAATATTAAGTTAATTTATCCTTGATATACTTGTATACACAAGTGTATCAACTATCTGAAGCCATTTAAAACAATGATCTTTTTATAGATCACTATTAAATTGGAGAAATGGTGTTCAATTGTATTTACACTAAAATATTGTTTAATATATTTAAAATACATTAATAAAAATATCACACAGTTTGTACTTATGTAAAATCTCTGTACATGTTGTGAAGAAAGAGTTATTAAATTCGAAATATTTAGATTCAATATGCAACATCTAAAAAGGTAAGTATAATATTTTGGTATTTAAATCTCTGTTAAATTACTAGTATAGTATTTCAATAGCATAATACAGTTAACGAGTTATCCCCTCGCATCATTAGAAGCAATCCTATTACTATCTACAGTTCCCTCGTCCTGTCTTTCTGTGTATCTATGCTTATGTGAACAGGCATGCAGTAGTGAGTAATAGCAACCTGCGAGCCTCTGCCTCAACGTCTCGTCTAGTTCGCGATCAGCGCGCTGTGCCTCGGCGTTCGGCTTCGGTGCTGCTGGGAACACCACCAGAACAATGCTCATATTGTCTTTGCTGCCCTGTAAATTTATAAACTGCATCAGTTTTTAACACTACACAAATATATGAAAGTGAGACGAATAATGACTTCCCAACCATCACTAGAACAATAAAATCAAGCCTCACTAAGATTATAATTTCAATAATAAATTCCATTGAGAGTACATTAGTGATGAGACTCGAGTGATTTTTATTGACTCAAGTCACTCGGAATATAAAATTTGAATGACCAAAATTTTAAAACAAATACACCATGTTAATTTTATATAGAAAATGTGTATTCATTTTCACATTAAGGTAAAGGCTACTCAAAAAAATTTTAATAAAATGTAATTCCCAGAATTTGCCTTCAAACTAAACCTGTCATACATAATCAAGAAATTTCTTCTATCAACTATCAGTCGAATTGAAATATTATAATTT
>DWLS01000451.1:0-30396 GCA_018246255.1 Pachliopta kotzebuea | reverse complement strand
GTTTGTAGCACTTATTAACATATTATATATAAATAAAAGCGTTAAGGTGGAATAATGGTATGAGAGCGTATGGTATTAAAACTGCTAGAAACTTCTAAATGGTCCAATTCCAAAGCTATTTTATAGCTCTTTCCTGAAGGGAAATTTCTAAAGTGTTTAAGTACTCGTATATTAATCTTCTATATCGAAACCAGAGCAGAGATTTACTCAAGCCGCGGGCTTTTTGTTAATGCTGATCAGGTTCCCTTCTATCTTATATTGTACTATTACATAGTTAACTAGTCATTAATTTTTTATGTGAATATAAAAATTTATTAAACAACCGTTTTTTAATTATGACATTACTTAATTAAAATTCTTACAAAATTATGGCAATGAATTTAAAAGTTTTTAGCACCTACTGTCATCAAAGTTCAGTTTTTGATGAAATGAAATCATTAAATTACTTATGAAGTTGCATTTTTTTTTTATTGGACTAGACGAGACTAGCGAGACGTTCACCAAATGGTAATTAAAACGCCTGCACATAACAATGCGGAGCTCATTAAGATGGTATAAATAGCACCACGTTGCACTCGTAGCTTTGAGACATAAGGTGTTAAATCTCATTACTCCAGTAATTTCATTAGTCTTTAGCATCCTTCAAAGTGAAACACAATACTGTTCGTCAGCTGCAATAGGAGCTGCGGTGGCACGAAGGTCTCTTCCTACCATCAATTAAAACGTCTAAGAACGAAGAAGAAAGGAGACATGTGATCAACACATAAATATAGATAGAAGTCGAATAGTATCCCTCTTTTGGTACACGTAAAATTTTGTAGGGAACAGATGTAACATATTAATATTTATTTTCTAAAATTTTCTAGATTTCTAGTGTAAAATATTTTAAAGAAACAATAAAAAAAACATTGATTATGATTGAAATTCCGTTAATATCTCCTATAATTTCTATGTTAACGCCAATTTCACTGTCGAACAAATAACCAATAAGCGTTGGACTGAGAGACGCCGTTTCTCGCACTGTCAATTTTACGATATCTATATCGGATCCCAACTTCCGGTTGGTCGACCAGAAACGGAAGTACATAAAAAAATTTTGACGAGTAACATTCACTTTAATAAAGATATCAAAAATGTGCACCTAAGGTACTTGTTGATTTTTGGCCCCACTTCCGGGTGGCCGGTTATATCGTAAGTAAATAAGAATTTTCATACGAGGAACATATTTGTATAGGAACAATGTCAGAAATATGTATAGTTATGGTATTTAGTGACTTGCACCACTTCCGTTTTGCCGACCTGAATCGGATATGGCTAAGAACCTTCTTCGTACCCGCCTCACTATTAATATCAAATTTCATTTTGGTCGTTCTTACTGTTTGGCCAGGGCCCGACTTTAACGAAATTCGTACACATACACATATACAAACACTTGACTAAATCATAGTCAATGCAAAATTGATAATGAATGTTAAAAAATGAGTGTCATGTGTTCAATATTCTCTAAGTATAAGCGGGATTTGATTTGACGTCTGGATTTAAGAGGGTGTAAGCAGCCTTTTGAAATGGGGGAGTTGGGTTGAAACATGACTCTTAGTTGTAAGCGATATGTACTCAACATCGCATTATACTCATCGCCCTGAGATAAAACATGTTGAGAGATTGAATAGTATCTTGTGACATCATTAGTCCTTCTTTTCAAATGTCTATACTTAACAGGGAAATAGATTTTTTTTAACTAAACCTGTCTTCTTCTCAGATTTGTGATGTGTATTAGAAGATCGCTTCCGAAAACGAAGAAACGATAGTATTAATGATACCATTGGTGATAGGACGGAAAAAAAATCGATCCTAATTAAAAAAATCACATTTCTAAAACATTTTATTAGCATTACGCTCGATCATGTTAGTACAGTTAAAAGAAATGATAGTTTCATAAAAATACATAACTACAAAACCAGCAATCTGGTATATCAGGTCTGTTGGAAGAAAAATCTTTTAGAGTTAAGCTCACTTTCATACTTTTCTCTCACAAACGTATTTACATGTTTCTATAGTTTTGTGTATACTGTAATAAATATATACTATTTGGAGGTAGAAAAAGGAGTATGGGCGATCTCCGGCAAAAAAGACTTACTACTAGTAAGAGACCTACCACCAGTTAAAATACGCAGGAAATCGATACCTTTGGTAATGTTAAAGGCCGTACACCCGTTCCGTAGCGGAATGTGGACGTTTTAATGAAAGAATAAATTGTACGCGCGGAATCAAAACCTAGTTCGCTGCGTTCGTTAAATTCTTTGATGTAGGCTGTGAGAATTCAAACTATCTCGCTTTTTTTCACAAACTTCAAACAGCTTTACAAAACACAAATGTTTCGGTACTTTTTTAAACACGAATGATGACATAAAACGATGTTATACATTTTTAAAATATTTGAATGTTTTTTAAAATAATGTGAACGTTATTTGTGTTAACGGTTTTTATATATTTCTAGTTTTACTTTGTTTCCCCGTATTTTGGGACAAAGAGTTAGTTTAATTTCTTTTATCTCTTTTCTCACTTTTTCTATTCTGATACAATTAGTGGTGTTGCAGGCGTCTATAGGCTACGGTATCTGCTTACCATCAAGCAGACCGTATGCTTGTTTGCCACTTTAGTGATATAAAAAAAGATTCATTATAAGATTTTTTATATTTCCTTTCGTATAGCATGGCTGTTCTCATTTCAGTTCTCTCTTTTTGTTTTCAATGCTCCATATTATTCATTCTATTTTCTTCTTTCATTCATCACTTCATTTATTGAGCAATGAGACGAGAGGAAAGGGTACTTCTAGTGTTATTGGATATTGTGTTTGCTCTAGTGCATGTTGCACCAGCCAAAGTGTCGTTCAACTTAAATTACACTGGTTCCACAGAAATCTATCTGCAATAATCAAAAATCATAGTTATAATAAAAAGTTTTTTTTTAGAAACAAAAACAAACTCATTAGAATTGTTGACTGATCCATATCATGCGTTAAATGGAAAGTAAAAGAGTAGAGACTCGTACTTCTGGCAGAATGAAGTCCATCAGCACGTAACAGCTTCAGGAGCGTCACATGGACTGTGTACATGATTTTCCGCTTTCGCAGATAGTGCTCGTTTATTACCACTTCAGTGTCGTTTGTTACCAGTAAAATACTCAGAGCCGATAACCGCATCGCGAGCCGTGAAAGTCGGAGGTTTACCGCAAACCGTCCACGCTCTAACGAAATCGTCTGCGTTACTTCGGACATAAATTCACGCGGTTTTTTTTCAAACCATTTCAAGAATGTTATTAGCTTTTTTGTATACCGACTCGTTCTATACCGTCGATCTAGTTTCCGTTAAAAACTAGTTTCATTTTCAACAGTTATAAGTATTAGTTAAAAACAAATAGATATTATTATCATCATAACAGGTGGACGTCAACAACGTCCCTTCTAATAAATGTAATAACGATGAAAGAAGATTTTTAGATAAAACTGATTATATGAGCAATGACTTTTATTTTTTGACCTCACAGCTCAAAAATTAATCTCTTAATTTTATAAGGATTATCACCATTGAGCGGTATTTTCAAATTAAAGTTAGGCGGAAGTTATAAGGATAATGGTTAACGGACAAGGGTGTACGGTCGTTCTAAAAATCGATTAGTGAGGCCTTTGTTAAACAATGGACGATGGTTGTTTGAAATGATAATGATGATGAACTCAGAACAGCATATACAGCAGTAATCACTAAGCAAGATCTACAGTCCATAGAAATCAGCAAAATTATCTATTTAGTCTGTATATTCCAGAATTTAGAAAATTAATGTCTTTGATACAATTCTTAATGTTCAAATAGTGATGAGAATCATTGCTTGTTTACTTAGTAAATTGTAAAAGACGCATACTTCACATTTGACTTATAACTATATGAATGTAACGGTCCGATGTGCGAAGCTCATTTACAAGAAATAACCATGATTATTAAACAGTTACCTCTCGTAGTTGTAAGTAAAAACAATTTATTACTAACATGAATGTAACCCATACATGAAACGTGTGATAAAAAGTGTATTATGTGCAGAAAATTATACCATACTTGAAAGCATCCCGTTATTTAAAGATTACCTTTTTAAAAGGAACATAATGTTTTAAAAATTGTTAACAAAATGTTTAAATGGTACTATTTTAAATATATATATATGTTTATAAATATACTCGTTAACAGCCTTATAAAACGATCAAACAAATCTTTCATGTCAAGCTTTCGTATTGTAAAGGTTTTAATCTCAAAAAAGTCTTTATAGGTATTTTTTGTCCAAGACTAGGTACATCAAATACAACGATTCTTTCTATCATTAAATAGTATTAATAATATATTGTTTTCCTAATTAAAAGAGACTGTGATTATTGGATTTAAAGAGGTACGTATAGTTGACTTCAGATGTCTTAAGGCGACGATCATGTAATGGTAAAGTATACACATTTCTTTATTACATGATATTGATGATATTCTTTCATACTTAACGAGCTGTTGATGAAGAGTAAAAATAATGATAATCAAAGTCCACTAATAATAAGATATCTAATAAAAACAAACAAAAGTCTTGATGAATGCTTCACACGAATAATAGCAGTTTAATTCCATTGGACGTCCTAAAGTAAACAATAATAAACTTATTATATATAAGCACACTTCAAATATGGCAAACCAATTTCTGAAGTATTCAATCATTAATAAATAAATGGATGCTCTATCCATTGTGCTTTTGTATTTTAAATCAAAGCTTTTGTATAGCCACGGACGGGCAATGAGACCGTTTCCTAAAGGTATCTAATTAATGTTACATTCTCTTTGTTGTTAACAAGCACCGGGTCCAAGTCTGTTCGATGATTTCCATTTTACATTTTATATTTCATACGGAAAGTATGAATTTTATATTCATGTTATTGACTGTGTCATTATTAAAGAAACTTCGCATAAGAAGCATACGATTTTGTATACTTTCAAATATTTTCATTCCATTTAAGATGATTCGACTGTTATACCAATCCATTTATAGCTTCCCATGATCAGTTTTGAAGGATTATATTTTCCGAATTCCTGTTACTAGTAAACAGAAAAAGAAACGGGTTTGAGAGAAGAGAAGTACCACTATATCAAAGTTTAGTTTGAAAAAGACACATCATTACGATGATGATTACTATTTAATAAGTAACTTTAATTAATAAATCTATTATATATTAGACACTAGATCCTTTTGGGCTATGACATTTAGATTAGAATTCTTAATAAATAAAATAAAATTATTTAATGTTTTACCAATAAACAATCGTTTGATTTCTGGGTTATATTTTAGTGACACGTATAGTTCTGTAAATCGGATATACTATCTATATGTAACAGAAAAAGGTAGCGGAGAGCAAATATTGAATAAGAAATCGCGATTGGAATTGGGAACGAATTTTACAAAAGCACTGAAGAATACCGAAAACTCTTTTAAGACCTGTGTCACTGTTGTGAAGTGTATTTGAGGAGCGAATAATGTAATGTGACAGCGTTAAATCCGAATACCCAAATCCAATATCCTGCTGCTATTTTAGGGATGGTCCTTAAACAAGATATCTTTTTTAATAGAATTTCTAATGTAGTTTATTTTTATTTCCTTTCCCGATTTATTTAGCCAATGTATAGTGTAGCGAATTTCTTAAATTAATATAGTATATAAAGTTGTTAGTGATCTCTGTGAGAGGCTTGTAAACAATTAGTGACTGATAAAATGGACAAAGACTTGATTTTATTGAATTGATGAAGGCGTAAATGCTCAAGATAGCCAAAATGCTCTAACTCGTTTCAAGATATTTTATAGCTACAGATTTACAATACGAGGATGACAGATATCTATATCGGATTTTTAATTCCATAGCAACCAAATTTCTCTGTGTGAATACAGCTTAACTAATGATCCACTTGACCACGTCGCGGCAGAGCGCACCGTAATGTCTACGCCTTTCTCCGCTTTGACGGACCAAAGACTAACAAATTCCACAAAGTGAAATCTTTATTGATATATTTGATAGTAACACCCACAGAAAAAATTGTGTAAAAACCGACAATGACGATTTATAATTGTTTAAACATTTATTGTAATTAACAGCATATATGTAAAGGAAATATAATGCACTACTACTCTTTCTTTTAGAAAGAGTATTTTAGGGTAGGTTAATAATGTCATATGTTTTAAAATCAACGTTAAGAAGAGAGAGAAATAAAATCTAAATTATGAATTATCAGATATTTTTAATTGGTACATTTGTAAGAGCATTCTCAAAAAAGATGACAAAGAAACTTTCTCTGTCTAAAAATGCCGCGATTTCACGGAATGTAAATGCAAAACTTTTTGTTTCATGACGTACTAAACGCAGTTCAACAAAAAATTGTTGTTAATGATTTCACAATTGCGTTATTATTTATCGAAACTTATTAAAATATTTGCTACAATATAAAAAAAAACGTTAAAAAATCTACTATTGTTTTCAGAAGGGTCGACAATTATTTTATTACATTAGATCAGCAATATAAAAGGGTTAGGGAGTAAACAACTGCGAAGGTCGTATTCAGTTTCACGATTTAAGAAATCAATATGATATCAAAGTAGAAAGAAAAGAGATAAAAGAAAGAATGATATGAAGTGTGTTATCATTATTATTATTTAAATGGAATTAAGTCTCTTATTATGAAAATATAAGTTTAATAACGTGAACACATTAGAAGCTATTATTTTAAACATGAAAACAACATCTTAATCTAATATATTACATCTAGTAGTTAAAATAATATAAAATTAATAAATTCAAAACGTTGTTTCCTTAGCTACATCTATATATATATAGCATAAGTCGGCCATTAAATTGGTATAGCGACATCCAATTCTGCACGGACGCACTCCAAGAAAGGAAAGATATTTATTATATTAACGAGGCTCTGGCACCCACCAACCCACATTGGGCCAGCATGGTGGGAGACGGCGCAAATCCCCCCCACTATTGGGGAAGGTCATGTTCAGCAGTGAACGTAATAGCTGATAATAAAAACAGAACATAAACAAATGTCTTTGAATAGTATTGACCACTAAGCTCTTTAAAATGAACCTAATATCTTAACTAAAGGATGATAATGTGCATGTACTCTACGAAACAAGAAAAGTTGAAAAATTACAACAGTCGTAAAGATTTATTTTCAATGAAAATCGTTTTTCATTTTATAAATAAATTCCATCGAAGGTTTACAATGGTATTAATATGTTAAAGATCCCGTTCAATCGATTATGATACGATCTATTCATACAATTTATATCATTGAAACAAACTGATAAAGACCACAATTGCTTGAAGGTTTATTTCAAGTTAAAGCCAGATTGTCGATTACAGCAACACATTACCACCGTAATAACTCTGCTCACTCTTGTTACAACACGATATTGAATGCTTTGTATCATATCATTTATATGTTACAGAGGTTCTTTGATTAATTTGCTCTTGTTTCCATTCATGCCTTCGTGGTGGAAAAAACGTTGTGTTTTTTTAAAGGCTTAAACTGTAGCGATAGTGAGGTATTTGTTTCATGATATATCGATACTTTGAATTTGATATATTATATGTAGCAAAGTTTTTAAGAGTAGTCGCTTGTACGTTTAGGCTCTCGTGGTTTGCGAAAGGATGTCAGTGACCATATAGATCCCTGGATATTTGTTTTGTTTGAATACGTTTAGGTTAAGCGTTTTTAGAATTGCTATAATGAATATCTATTTTTCAAAGTTATTAGTAAACATAACACGTTTAAAAACTTCATCTATATCTTCTTTTTCTAAATTGTTAATCTTTTGGGAAAGCGATCTTTGCTGCCATAATGATAAATTTCACAATCAGACGTTATTATTCGCACAATCTACGTTACAGCCTTCTTTTTTAATCTTTTTTCTAAGTTAAGTTTAAGAAAAGTAAAGATCTCGTTGATGAATAATGAAAATATATGATAAAGACTAATTTTTATGTATCAATCGATATCCAAAGTGCGGACATCATTAAACATCATCATTCAATTGTTATGATAAGTCCGCGTTCCGCTCATCAGGGGAAACAGAATAATGAACAGTAATTACGTAAAGTTACACGAAATACTCGTTAGAAATATCTTAAGAGTCATCAGCTGAGTTCTTCCAGTTACATGTATACATTGATATTACATTTTAAGGAAAATACGCGTCTAACTTTATTTCCGGATATGTTACTTTATATAACACAAAATAAAACGTTTGTTTTTAATAATATACTCGTTAATGGAAAAGATGCTCAAGATTTAGATTTGTGTTTACCCACGGCTTTAAAAGGTGGTGAGTATAAGTTGTTAGTAAAGTATCACATTGTACTCTTCGAATTGAGACGAAAAGTAAATTGCGTTTGCGAACGAATACTGCTTTTCAGTCGCCTTTTTACAAACATGAATTACTTTAGCATTGTTTTAAATATTCCAAATCTACAGAGCAGATTCATCTTACAAATAAGAACTTAGAACTACAAGAACAACTAAGAACTACAAGTAATATATAGACATAATTGTTTAGAGCAAAAGTAAGCATTGCAGAGTTGCCTAATCTCTAGCAAAAACTTACCACTAGTAGAAAATATAATTCAATTCTAACTTCTGAGATCATGAAAAACACCTTAATTTATTGAATTTGGTTACATTTTGCCGAAAGACTTACAACATGCTTGTTATGCGGAGGAAAATCCACTATAGACTCGTCCGGTATAACCTGTATCATATTTATTATATCTACCAAGATTAGCATAAAAGATCAATCAGTATATTTATAATAAACATACCGATATAGTATCATTAGATACATAAGATTTTTTATTCAATACAGCAACGAAAGGAATACGTTTTATCTGATAGTAAGTATCTGGTTATTATAGTGACCTGCAACAGCTCGCCGCCTACCTCTTTACCCTAATAATATTGAAAGAAAGAAAGAAACTTTATTCAATACATACACACACAATATTAGAAACAAAATAATAAAAAATGATAATTGCGATATGGTGTTGAACAGGACTCCACTTAGCATCTGCTGCAGCAAACTTAATGCTGCAGCGCTGATATTATGTGAAGCCTTTGCAATGTCGGAAGGGATGAATTAATAAATAAATAAAATGGGACATCAGTTAGTAGGTCTAAGTGACATAATGAAGTAATGAGACGAATTGAAATGAACAAAGCGACTGTTTAATGATTTGTTTTATGTATGATAGATAACTTAAGATGACAATATTGCTACAACAGTTAAACCCTATACAGTAATGTTTACGCACACAGATATTATGTTAGATAGGATAAACGAAATATTTTGAATAAAAAAGTGTAAGTATATTATTAATCCCACAACCAGTAATTAATTCTCATATAAAATAGTTCAAATATCTTTCTCGTTATGCTATCGGTATTTTATCTCCGATCCACGCTCTAATAACGAAGTATACGGCGGAGAATATAAAGATGTGTGTATTTAATTACTTGCACGTTTTCCTCTTTCAGTTTTTATTTAATTTACACTTAGATAATAAGTTTGTTTACATAGTCATGAAAAATATTGCAATAATAAGGAAAAATTTACTACAATTTTTATGTATAAAGTAAAAAAAAAACAGTGACCCTAAGATTGAACCTTGCGGTACACCTGAAGTTTTTATTTAGCTGTTACTCTTAATACCGTATTTAATTTTCTCTAAAGGATTTATAATACATTTCTGTGCGTTAATTCGAATGTACACAATATTTTTTTAATTATTTGATTCCTCTTTGGATAAATTGAAAAATCAAGATTTAATAGGATAAAACACTGTAATGGAACTAATAGCCAAAAATCAGCAATTAGTTCCATATTAATTGAAGTATTTGAAAATTTTCTTCTTTTATTATATAATTTTGTCACTTTATTATCACTATCATCATTAGCTTGAGGCAATCCACTGCTGGACATAGGCTTCTTCCGAACTTAATTTATAGAATTTTGTTACTTATCTGCTTCTTATCGCGAACTATTAATTAAATATAAATCGTTTATAATAAGCGGTAAATAAAATATTTAAATATAAATTACTTGAAAGTGTAAAAGATGTATTAAGAGTAACATTAATGTTTGCTTGAACTTAATTAAAACGTAATAAAAAGTAATTTTTGAACGGCGACGTGTTATGTAAACAGCTGTAGGGAAAGTCCGTCTGAACGAAACACCGGATTTTATAACAAAATGGATCGTAATCATTGCGAAAAACACTTTTAACATCCTACCTTTTACGATTGCGTAACTAAGGTATTTATTTACAGTTACTGTATAAACTCTTTATACATTTAAATTAAGTTCATGTTATAATATCCTTTATAAAAATTACATCATACTTAATAATCGCGGATGTTTTTTAATATCAAAGTTTTTTCGATAACACGCTTGTCATAACAACGTGGCGCTAGTTAAGATGATATACACCGCACGACATTGCGCTGGTTGCCTAATATTAGGTGTTAAGTCTCGTTACACCAGTAATTTTAAACCATAACACTGTACTATTTGTACATTACTATGTGGTGATAAAAATAGGAGCTGCGACGATACTTACTTAGACCGCCTCCGCTAACGAAGGCCTACTACCAGTAAATATTATGAATCACACAGTTTTGATAGTAATTCTTAAAAAAAAATGAGTGTCACTTCTTTTGAATTTAATTACCAACAACATTTGAACTGTCAAAACAGATAAAGATGTTTTAATAAGTAAAGATAAATCCAGAACGATACGATCATAAATTTAGACTATTGTAGTCGACTGCTGGTCAAAGTTCTCCCCAAACGATTCCCAGCTTATTTCTTAGTATAAAAATAGAAAGTGATATTAGGCAATATGATAACGTGTGCGGTAATGAGTAAAGTAATGGGGATGTATTCAAATGTGATAACTTATTATCAACGTCAGAGTCTCCGGCGCCGCACTATGACGCAACCGAAGCGGCGTTAGAGAAAGTATATGCAGGAAAGCGGTCTACGCAGCCATTTTAATTCACATCCAATGTTCATTCATTAAGCAATGAAGCAACGTAGAAAGTTTTTTCGAGAGTTACACACTTTAATTTATTGCGTAAATACCGACGCAATTTCATAATTTTTTGTTAAATAAAACCAATATTATAAAATTAATCTAACAACTCACCTAAATTATTGTATGTTAAATGCTTAGCTCTAATTATCGGTAGCTGTTAAGAAATTTATCACATACGGTTTATGAATCAAACAAGTACACATTTTTAAAGACACTTCACATAAAGTTTAAATATATCGCAATATATTTCACTTTTGTACACATCCGCGCATGTCTTAACTTGTTACGAGATAAATAAAAATGATCGCAAATACAACTAAAGCTCGCGCGAGGTAGCGACTGACTGCGCCCGCGCAGCCTGGCATCACGATTGTTACTACAGTTTATGTCCCACCACTAATGTAAATTAATTGATTAACAACTTTATTTTTTACCCACAAGGTGTAGAATACTTCACCGATGTGAACTAACGTCAGTTGAATTAGCAGGTTGTCGTCGTTTCGGGAAAACACAAGTACGAGTGTGATTGTTTGGCGACAATCGTGACAAAACTTACAGATTATTGCATACAAATAAAATTAAATACTACGTTCACTAAAGTCATTATTCGTCAGTAGAAATGAGAACAAAGTTTCAAATTCTTGTCAATGAGTCACTTTACATGACTATCATAAGCAGATAACGTTTTAGACAATTTGTAATAAAAATAGTATATTTCTCTTGTGTAAAAATTAGTTTCCGTTACTTACAAAAAGAATAGAAGGTCTATAGCAATCTCGATTACCAATAAATAATGTATAATAACTGATTAACGTTGTTTTTTAAAATATTCTATACAAAGACCATTAGTAAAGTTAGTTCAGTAATAATGTTTATTATTACCCACATACGAATACTTTGGTTCTTACATACAACTTATTAATGATTACTTTAAATCATTTATCCGTACATACTTGTATCTACTTATCCTGTATCTTTCCAATCCTATCTTCAATTAATTAATAATCAATAAAAGCACAACTATTTACAAAATTGAATATCAAAGAGAATAACAAAATAAGTCAAATAACACTTTTCTTCTCTTCTTTTTGGTAAACGAATGCTTCTTTATCAACGTTGCCTAATATAATTAGTATTTGCTTCCCGGAAATTTAAATTTCTAGAAATCCCAAAAACTAATTGTTTTTACTATCGTTAGTATTAAAAAAAAACTGATTTAAATATATTATCATTATCATCACCAAATTTTCGCCTGTTAATTTTGATAGGTAACACAGCAGCGTCTATTCCAACCGCCAAATTATTATATAAATATATTTACGTTTGAAAGGCGTTCAAACTTGAGTGTTTATAATAACTAGAGTCGAATCGTTATGAATATCACTTAATATCAAGTGAACGTCATGCCTGTCGCGTCGCTTCGTTAAATAAAAGAAAAATTGATAGCATTTAGCGTATAACCACGCCATGTTAAACAAGAATATAAATGAGATATTAGTGAATTTATGGAAGTGCGGCGCGTGCCAATCGCCTGACGCGATAAAGTCATAGACCTCTTTGCTTACGTATATAAATAAACTCTTTTTATTGATGTTGCCCTGGTACATTTAATCGCTATACTAAACAAAACGGACTAAGTATAGTTATAGTAGTAATAATTTTTTGTTGTATGTATGACGTAGTTAAACTACTCAAATAAGTTTGTCACTGCGTATGCTTTATGATTTCCTTGTAGTTTTAGGAGACATAGATGACATCACCGTAACGCGGGGGTTTTTAAACAACTAGTAAAGAACGGCGGAGTAAGGTCACTGGCTCATTTCACTTTATGAGATTTGATTGGTGACTGACTATTTGTTATTTAATCGGAGCAACTATAACCACAGAAGGAAGCTATATTATGATCAGTGCTCGGTATTGTATGTCAAGAGTTTCCTTCGAGATTCCTCAGTTGCGAGACAGACTCAGCCAGATTACAACCGCGTTCATCACCAAGCTATTTCCCGAAACAGAGTCGTATAGCTTAATATGAAAGGGTTATCCCATTGGGTAGGTAACCCAGATACTACTAGGCCACAGCGGATTCTGTCAATAGTTTTCAAGTGTAAGAACCCATCGTGTATGTGATGACGGTGCCGGGGAAACGGTTTCTTATTTGCTAACCGAGTGTATTCAAAGAAAACTAAGGTATGAATTCTAACAAGAAACAAACTTAAGTACAGATAGTTTATACGAAATAATAATAAGTAAATCAGTTATAAATAGGTTAATGAAATATCGTCTAAAGATATGTACTAAACAATAGAAATACGAACAAATAAATATGACTACTTGTATGTACAAGTTTTGTGATGGTAGATAATAAGGTAGCATTAATTTTAAATGAGTAAATAATAAGTATAAAAAGTTTTGAACAAATAGTACAAGCAAAAGAATAAAACCATAAACACATAAATTATCATAGTAATACTTTTTGTAACTTTATAAAGTTGTAATCAATGCATCTCAGGTTTAGTTTTTAAATTCGTTCCCCCGTATAAGAAAAGTAACAGCTTATACATAGATACAAGTTAAATGAAGGATAAAATAGGTCGTAAAAAGCCCAGACAAGTTTTCACATTTAGTTACAGGTAAGAATATGATATAAGGTTAATAACACATAATTAGCTTAGCTACAATAGTTTTGCAAAAAGTTTCCTTTCCTTTCTTTTATCTTCTGTTCGCTAATTGACAAATGCGTCATATTGTCCTTCGATATAAACCCGTTAATAATATTCAACTGACAGTTGACAACGTGGTGCTGCAAAAAACAACAGCATGCGGTGCTTAGTGAAAATCAAGCTTAAACCGCATAGAAATTTATGTTTTAATTACTTTAATGCAAAGTATTAAGTTGCGTCGTAAAACTTTCTCTCTCAAGCAAAGTAGTAAAAAGTGGCACGGCGTTACTATTGGTAACTCCAACTTTTGGTAATGGGGTTATATCAATAATACGTTTTACTTTTAACTAGTTGTTGCTTGCGGCTTCGGCTACACGTGGATTATTTAAACTACGCCTTGAGAATTAAAATCATGAATTTCAAGAGCATTATAAATATAGTGTTACAATCCTTATTTAAACGACAATGTCCGTCAGTCCGTCTGTCCATCAAAACTTTTCAATCTCGAGAACTATAAGGTGTAGGAGGCTGAAATTTAACATACAGACAGATCTCGCTTAGATAAGATCAGAGCCGTCGGAATTTTGTTGGTATGTTATCGGGTTCCCGAGTTGTAGGTGCCCAAAGTTTCAGAATTTTGTATGGGCCACTTGTATTTTAAAAATACGAAAAGAAAGATGGAAGCGTAAAATGAAAATGAACATGTTTGTTTAGAATATTTCTTTAGTAATCTTTTAATCTGGTTTTATTTCAGTACTGCACATAATTTAAAAAAAAATTACACAGCGTTTTGAACTGAAAACGAGTTGAAATACCGTTGCCGATAAACAGTAAAGCTTATATAAGCTGTATATTTGTAACGAAGCTGGGAACAGTTGAGGCATTATCATGATCGGATTGACATCGAATGAGCACCGGCCTGACGCGCTGTAATGAATGCGCATGCGCAAAACTCGGGGGGCAGTATACAGTAGTTATAAGTATATTGTGATCAAAGTACTCGGTTATTATAATTTTTTTACACTGTCTTTATCTGTTTGTATGAAAAGTTTAGTAATTTAATTGCAGATTGTTGTCATATATCCTTTAGCTAGCAAATTTTGCAAATTCGAATAAATAATGAAGCATGCAAATATAATGATGTTAAATTTTCTTATAATAAGGTCGACCTTTGTTATATAGTAAATTCACAATAGTTGGACCATTTTTTTAATTGAAAAGTGATTCAATTAAATATACAATTACCTAAGGATTATAATCTCTTTTTTGTAAGTAGCTGATAGTATTTTTTTTAATATAATTAAAAAGATACTCGATATCATACTTCCGATTAAGATATCTGTGAGGTGTAGGACAGCATTTGACAACTTTCAAAATATGAACCAACTTTTTTACATATGCGTCAAAAACAAATTCAGGTGTTTGTACGTAAATTATTTAATAAACAAAATAACGAATAGAATATTATACGAAAGAAATATGTTAATATTACATGTTCGTGAATTATTTGCTTGTACTCGTAAAAGAGTTCTCTGTGGTACAAGCTTAGACCCTTAGGCAGAATTTTTACTGAAATAATATGCTAAAATTCTAATTCTGACAGAGTATTTATATAACAGGATGAAAAAAAAACATGTATATTTTTTATATTAGCATAAGTTATGAGATGTCTTTCATTTATGTAATAATTTATTAGTCAAGCTTCTTTTAAGTTACATTAATTTAAATCAATCAATTAACACGTTACAGAACAATTGACATCAATTTAAAATAAACCTTTATTTTAGAATTTTTTAACTTTAAAACTAATCTACACTGTATTCTAACATCCGGATAAACAATTTGTTTAATAAAGCAACACTGTTTCAATTAAATAAGTATTTAGTAAATAGTATTTAAACATTCTACTTCAGGTTTCTCTAGGCAACTATTTAGTTATAATGAAAAAGGGTAGTTTATTACCTTTATTATAATGTTTTCCTAAATTTCACGCCTTAGCAATAATTTCATCAAAAATCTACTTTTAGATTATCATTATTAACTGGTAGATATTTGTTAGTGCTTTAGTAATAATAACTAAACGTGTTAACAAGAAATAAGGTTATATCTAACCGTCTAGAAATATTCCAATAACGTCTAGACTAACAAATTACTGTAAAATACATTTTTAAAGCATTTTTCGTGATCATAATTTGAAGACTAGGAAAGTTGCCACTAAGGTACGTGCGCAGAAATTCTTACACATGAAACTGCAAAAAATTTATCTGAATACTTTGATATTACGGAATTCTTCAAATTGCATTGTAGTTATTCAACTATTCATTGACACTTTTTTTAGGTGTCTATTTTCGTAGTCTATTTACAACAATTATAAAGCAGTAGATGCTTCCTTTTTTTAACATCCTTCCCTTGGTTAATGAGGGTCAAGGCTCGTTCCACTATTTTCCTATTATCTCTGATTTTTCTTCTATAATTTTAACCCTTCTTCCTTTCCACTTCTTCTCTTTTACATTACATGCCATTTTTCATTCTTTCATCGAGCTCTGCGAGTTAGGTCACACCTGTCCATCGAGATTGTACCATCATTTCTTAAATTTCATCCTTTAGGCAGTAGATATATCGTAGTCACCATGATGTCAGGATATCATCTCAGTTCTCTCGTGACTGTGGCTGCAACGTAGTCCAAACGTCGGGGTAACAAAGATAATATTGTATTGATAACCAGGGTCTTTTCATAAAAGAAAAAAAGTATCAATATAACACAATTCGATCGTATTTTGCTGGTTGGAATATATCACATGCTTTTGTAAGCTATTATTCGTGAAAGTTATGAATTCCTCGCGATTTTTTCTTTCTCCACGGCCTCATTATTAATAAGAATCGAACTTGTGTTCTTTTAGATATGTATAATAATATTATAGTATAACTGGATTTTACTGGTAGTACGAAATGGAGTATTTCAAAGAGGACGTGATAAAGTTTTCCCGGAATCGGCAACGAGCCAGTGGTGCCTCTGGTGCTTAAGGCGTCTATAGACTATCGTAACTGCTTACCATTAGGTAAGCCAGTTTGCCTTAGTGGTATAAAAAAATACGGTAACAGAGACCGTCTAGGTAAGTACCACTACAGCTCCTATTTATGCCGCCAAACAGTACTGTTCTTATATTACTCTGTTCCGGTTTGAAGTGTGGTATATGGTAGTGAAATTACTGGAGTAACGAAACATAAGACCTTATGTCTAAAAGTGGTGATCGCAATGAGGTGATGTATATATCATTTCAACTAGCGGCACATGATAATGCACAAGCGTATCACTCAGGTCACACATCAGGTGAACGTCTCGCTGGTCTCGACGCCACTAGTATAAAAAAGGATTATATTGCACTTGCGGCTTTATAGTAAAAGTTATTATGAGACAATTCCCACTTTCTTAAATTTAATCTTTAAAATTATAAAGCAATTGGATCTTTTATTGTATTAAAAAAGATAAGTCTCGATAGTAACGTGAAGGACCGATGTAACTTTGTGTGGATCTAATGCCGATCTAATTTTAGATACTCTGAAACCACGAAGGCCACATCTAGATTTTAAACGGTGAAGTCGCGTCTGTGTTGAAGCAAGTGAAACGCCAAGTGTTATCAGATTCTTCTGTACTTTTATCTAGCAGCAGTCACGAGTTCGTGACTTGTTGTGTACGAAAGAAAGAGAAACTATAAGTATAAACGACTATATTTACCAGAAAGTTAAACTGTTTATAATGGGCTATAAAACTATTAGTTTTATTAAAGGAAATATCAAAGCGTTTAATGTTGGATATTCTTTACAAATTCGAAGAAGACGGACCATAAATGTTATAGAGATTCATCATACCACTCAAAACTCTATACTATTTTCTTTCTTGTTTTAATGAGACCTACCTATTATTATCATTGTCATCATTACCCGATAGCCACTCGCTGTTGAACATTGGCCTCCAGGGATCTCCATACTGATTGGTTCTTCATTGTTCGAAACCAACGGTTAGCCAATCTTTAGCAAATCCAATTTCATTTACTCGTTGTAAACTCACAATATAAAAAAAAAACTCAAGTATTACCCTACTCTTTGTTCTTGACATCTCAAGGGTTGCCATCAAAACCTTCACTCATGACTCATTATTTTTACGTGGAGTTGTGAGAAATACAAAATGATTTTAATTGTGAAATATTTATATCACTTGCGAGTATATCAGTAATTTTTTTGTATTGCCCTTTGCGTAACAATTATAATTACACGTTAATAGCTTGTGAGTTTTTTGAATGAAAATACTATAAAGTTAACTCTTAAAACAATGTGGACTTAAGCTATATTATATATATGAAGAGTTACTATTAAAAATATAACTTTCTAGTGACATATATAACAGGAAACACATATTTTCTATCTGTTATCTGTAAACTAAAAATTTAATTATTGCTATGTAGAACTTAGAACGTTTTTCTTAGATAAATTGCATTTCTTAGAAAGGAGTAAGTTTGGATTAGATTCAATTTGCGCCCGGATATAATGTTATCCCTAAGTAGGACTCCTAAGGATACAAAGGCAACATTTAATATTCCATCTGCGAACACGGTGCTGTAATGCTTCGCTGCAATCTTCATTGTATAAAGCATGCATTGTATTAGAATTTATGGGGGTCCTCCATCGAGGGCTGGAAGCTGTTTTTCAACTGATTCAACGGAACCGGATATTGTTCACCGCTCTGCTATTAGGTTTGCTATTTATATTCTTTAAGCCATTTAACATCAGGTATAGTTTTACATTAAGAAATAAAATTTAGTTAAAATATTTTACGCTAAAGTATCTAAACCAATTTTTAATTAAATTGATAAAGGAACCAAAAAGTTAAATGTAATAGTTTATGACGCTGAGATCATTTAGTAATAATCATCATCACTTCCGGTAAGCTGTTTTTCTCTGTTCGTATATAGATTATGAGGATTTTTGTGTCTGAAATTTCTTTGGAGCTCATCCTTATTCGATGTAATAAGATCAATGAAACAAAAAGATTATTACTAACGTATTATTATAGTCGATGCTCACCACCAATGAGCAAAGATGTTTCTTATACTTTGTTACCGAATATTTCCAAACTTGTTTACACATTTTCGTAACTTTATTTGAATTATTGCCCTATTGATGCTCAGCTATTGGAAATGTCTTGTATTTGTTTGCTCTTAATAATAAATTGTGCCCTTTTGGATGAATGAATCAGAATAGAGCCGCGCCATATTGGCCCTATTTGGTATTATTACATTGAAAGTTTGATCGTGACTAATGTTTCGTAACACACGTCGAAATACTGAACTAATACTTTTATCCTTGACATTATACATTGGTCCGTACAAGTGTATAATATAATAATATGAATCACACAATCTTATCTCACAAATACAGTTATGATCATTTACATCCAAGATTGTTTATAGAATTGATGAAATTTATCAAAGATTTAATTGTCTTCTCCTTTCTTGTACAGAATCAACTTCAAAGTGTATTTTAAACAAGTATCAACTAAAACTAAAAGATATAGATCTGATTGAGAATCCTTTATTTATTCCTTCGTTAACTAAAAACAAAGATACAATTTTTTTTTTATAAGTCCGTTGAAGTTACAAAATATTTGTACAGCAATTAAAATAAATAAAACACCACAAAATGTATAATAAACTCAAAGTATGTTTGCTTTGTATTTGTTAAGGAAAACCCTATTATTTCTTCTCGGTAATATATTGTTACATAAACAGTCAACAATCGGAAATAAAATCAGAATAAACATACATAAAGAACATAAAAACAAATTAAACTGTAGAAATTTCGACAATATTATTACAAGTTTAACTTCACAAAAACAAAATGAGAGACAGCAATAATATGTTTTATACCTTTTTTTTTAGTAATTAATATGTACCTAAATTTGAGCTCGACGAGAATGTTAGTAAGTTCTAAATTTCTTGTTATATAAGTAAAGGATCAAATTGTTAATGCAATAAATTGAAAAAAAAAGTTAATGTGTAATAATTGATGGTTGCATATAGCTATATACTATGGTTATCATCATCAGCCCATTAAGTCAATGAAAACACTAGTCAACACTGGTGGGCAACTGGTGGTAGATCTCCATTATGGGATACTGCCTAGGTAGGTACCACCGCAGCTCCTATTGCAGGGGACAAATATTAATGTGCAAGCATTATTCTTCTGGTCTGAAGGTTGCTGTATGCTTATGAGATTACTGAGTTAACGAGTCTCAACAGCTTATATTTGAATGCGACGAGCGCAATGAGAATCTGTGTATACTATATTAACCATTAACCATCAGATGAACGCTTTGCTCGTCTCATCGCCTCGTCGAATAAAGAAAACAAATGGCCCATACAATAATCTGAAACTTTGGACACCCACAACTCGGAAACCCGACCACATACCAACAAAATTTCAACGGCTCTGATCTTATCTAAGCGAGATCTGTCTGTATGCCTCCTACCCCTTGTAGTTCTCGAGATTGAAAATAGTGACGTGGACGGACAGACATTGTCGTTTAAATAAGGATAACTGGTTATTATCACCGGACTTTCTCTCCAAATTCTTATTAACAAATCTTCATATTAAATATTTAAACAGATAGTTTTCTTGTTTAATTATTATATTACAAAATAATTCTGAAGGTTTTATTATACAGTTCGCAATTTCTACTCGATTATGAATGACTCTCCAAAATCACTCAGGGCACGACCAAATTCTTTCCCCCAGGCGGCTTCGTAATCTATGCTCCAACAAACACCATGTTCTGTTGGAGTTCATCAGAATAATTATTCAAATTTAAATAAGCTTCAGATCGCAAAAGATTTATTCAACCAAGTCATGACAATAATTTACATTGTAATAAACCTTTTAATATTAACATTACAGTGCTTTCAATGACATTTTTTTTTATAAAATAGTTCTCTTTACAACCACCCAAATGTTTATATACAATATATTTCCAAACTCAATAGTCTTAAAGTATCCTCCGTCTTCCGGAAGTGAATTACATTGTATGAATAAATTACACTTCTTCCTGGATGATTATGAATTTATAAAGGTGAGCGGCATCAAGTTCTTGGCATATGCTGTCAAATTAATCATTCATTTCATTATTAAGTTGCAGCTTTTAGCTAAACTTAATAATTAATAATTTAGAACTAATCCGCTGTTTCTCTCATTGTTTATTATCTGATGGAAGATGGTATAACAACGACAATTTTATACTGGTGGTAGATCTGTTTCCAGTGATCATCTAAGTAGGTACTACAGCTCCTATTTCTGACGGCAAACAGTAGTGTGCATACCTTATTGTGTTCTGGTTTGAAAGGGGTTGTAAGCTAATGAAATTACTGCTATAATCAGACCTTACACCTCATGTCTTGAAAAGACGAACGCAATGTGGTGTTGTGTATACCATCCTAATTAGAACCACAGTGTTATGAACAAAAGTATCACTTTCCATCAGGTGAACGCTTTGCTTGACTCGTTGCTTAGTTCAATAAAAGAAAAGGTTGTTGTAATTATCTTACGTTTCTCGTAGTACACAGGAAATAAATTTTCATATGGAAGCACTCAAATCTGACTTCAGCACAGTTTTCCCAGCAGTGCTGTTCTTATATCCTGTGAACGTATATTAGAGGAGTATCACAGCATGATGCATACATCGAAGCATTTATGCGTAGGCAGACTTCCATGTGGCACCGGAGTGGAATAACCTTGAGGTCGTTACGGTCGTTCGTTACCTGTAACGCGATTTATTGTATATACTCCAATATGTGTACAAAGTATCACGTGGTTTATATGTCGTCTTTGTTAAATATAGTTAGAACTTGTTTAATATTACCACAATAAAAAAAAATTTAAGTCTACTTTTGTCCTTGCTTCCGTACACAAATATACCACAAATAGCTCTTTTTATACTCTTAGTGGTAGTACTCGAGACTTTGTGTAACAGAGAAAGTCAAGACTATTTACGGACCACACCAAACTCGGTTTGTCGTAATTTGAATATCCTGGATTGATTTAATCTATAATACTAGATCGTACACTCCTA
This sequence comes from Pachliopta kotzebuea, assembly GCA_018246255.1. Lineage (NCBI taxonomy): Eukaryota > Metazoa > Arthropoda > Insecta > Lepidoptera > Papilionidae > Pachliopta > Pachliopta kotzebuea. Next base: position 8,450 of record DWLS01000451.1, on the reverse strand, counting down.
GATGAGAAGTAGAGGAACCACAAACATATTTGTAGCAGATCTTATCGCGCCAATGCCTACAAAATGTAATAAGCTTGTTGTTATTCCAGTCTGAGTATTGAAAAATAACTCTTATAATACTAGGTGATCAAATTGCAATTCGTCTCTCTTTTGAAGTCTATAATTCTCTTTTCATCAGGAACATAATGTACCCTTTTCTTCTAAAATGGATTTAAAAAACTTCATAAATAATATAAAACAAATATCATTATCATTTCAACCTGTTGTCTTTAAATATTCAACGTATATGTTCTTTATAGATTTCCAACAAGACCTTTATTGGGACAATTGCTATATATAAAATATTCTACAACTTCTATCTATAACATGAAGTAGAATAAAACTACCGTCAGACTATTCTTGGCGTATAGAAAAGACGATTATTAGAGAACAACTTTAAGAAAATAGCAATTGTTTCTCCTATCACCTTTTCCAACGTACTGTCCTTCCCCAAATAAGGTATTAAGATTGATCAAGAGAATTTATAATTTAATAAGTTTTAAAGCAATAACTTAAACATATCACGAAACTGAAAAGCCGTCGGGCGCTCGAACAATTTCGTTATTACAAAGTAAACTTTATTTCACTCACAATTTTCGCGAGTAAGCCGGAGCGTTCGCAATATAAGAGTCTTATTTGAGAAGAAACATGAATTTATTACATTTGTTATTCGGAATCTCTAGCAGATTAAACTACACATTCCCTACTGAATATGTAGGAAGTATATTTAAATAATGTACTACAACCTACTAACGGGAATTGACTAATATTTAATACGCTTACGAGAGTACGACATTCTTAGTGGATAGGTTAACCGTTTGCTCCGTAACCTGGTTCGATTCCAGTGCTACGTGTAATTGAGTTTTGATGGTAATAGAGAGTTTTTGAAAAGGTTTTTTTTTACAAAGTCAGGAGTTGGTTGGAATGATTCCAGCTGCTTTTCACAATGCTTAATTCCCTTCCTTTACTGGATGACTACCGATATTCTACTGAGCATTTTAAACGAAAAAACACGTCTTTATACCAGGCACAATTACTTTGTGGAGTTAGTTGTCGTCAACGGTATTTTCGAACCAATACAACATACTGACCTTCAAGAAAAAAGCGTACCACTTCCTCCTTTAAGGTCGGAAACGCAGCTACGACTACCGGAGACTGTCCATGGGCATCAGTGATCACTTTCCATCATTTAAACTGTTTAATCGTTAATCAATTTTCTCTATAAAAAATCACCTTAGCTAGATACAAGAATGTTATAAATCTATCGACATTACAGCATTGCTATATATTTGGTTGTGAATAAGTGTTTCAGAGTCCTCATTGTCACTTAACATGATGTAAAATAGAAGTCATTGCTGATATGTATATAGAAAATTGGATCCAGGTTAGACGACTTATCATATGTGGGTTCAAAACCTTGCGAACAAAAATATTTTCCTTGCTATTCACCGCACAAAAAACAAACAATTTGTTAGATAGCGTACGCCTGTCGCGTGTAGGAGTTACATTTGAATAATAAATAAAATAGATCCCGCTTTAATAATCACATACTTTTTGTTCATTGAAAATAAAATTGCTAAGCTCCATTCAAACAAAATATATCAAAAAGTTTTTTATCCGCGCTGCATTTAATTAAGTACACTTTAACTTTTCATATTTACTTCGTATACGGAGTTCTGAATAATTCATAAACTTAGACGATTAGAAGCTCGTTTCAGTTCTTTCCGAAGTTTTAATACCATTCTCATGGTTACTTCATGTAACCAAAGAAATAATGACTTTTCGTAACTTAGCTTTAAAAAAGATTAAGAGATTTTAAATATATATTAAGTAACTGACAGGTAAGCTGTGTGATAACGGAATTTCATTTTAGAACTAGCAGTTTGAGCTTTAAATCTAAAGGTCAAAAGGCTCAACGTTGTTATTCATTTTTAATTAAATATTATAGGAAAAGCTACACAGATTTAAAAAATATAGGTCAGCGTTTAACTTGCTTTGGGACAAAAACTTACTATACAATCTAAGACGCTTAAATCGTTTTCATCACCAACCTCATCAGTAAACTTCCACTGTATAACATAGATTTATCCCAAAGATGTCTTCACAGACCCAGATTGTTGAAATACATTTAACTAACGCTTAACTTACTTAAATTAGAAGTACAGCGGATGTGAAAAATATTAAGTAATAGATTAAATAGAAACTATGAAAGTTTATTGGTATACCATGTTAGTAATAACGCGAGAGTATCACCCAAAATGAATCTAAGATCTTGTGAAGGTCGCGGGATACTGCTGGATGCAGGCAGAGCAGGATTGATTTATGTGGATATCTATGTTTATCGGTTCACAATGAAGATTAAGAAGGTCTTAAAAAGAAATATGTTACGGAACCATAATTATATTGTCACGAATTTCGTGACTCCACGCGGCCTATCACGTAGATTAGCAATATTCGGTTGACTTTTAACTCCGTCAAGTCATAGCCACGCTTTTAGTTCTGTCCCGAAGAGTTTTATCCTGTTTCATTTTTCAATATAATAAAAATTAAATTTGGTGTGTCTGTAACCTATTACTGAAGTATATACATAATTTTTTAACCCACCATGGGCTAATATTTGACCTCAGTTCATATTAAAGTTAGCGATAAATAGATTGACGATGTAGACGCTTGCTCTTGCAGAATATTGTGGCTTTAATTAATTGACAGGTGGAAGAGCAGTTAAGAATATAATGATTATAGCTTACATACAATTTTAAAAAACCCTCATCATCATCAACATTAACACTAAGCAGTCTACTAATGAACTCCTGCTGGTTTAAAAGACCCTACGATCTTTTATTTGTCCCCGGAATGAAAGCAAGTATAACAGTATGAAGCAACAAAGGAAAAATTTAAAAGAGTACTTTTAACCGACAAAACAAAAAGAAGCTGCTATAATTAACAAATATTGAAGCTTTTAAAAGATGACTTAAACGAGTAACCTCAAATTATTACATGTATTTCTAGTTTCTAATATTCTTGTTCATGTGTATGTTAATATTTTACTTAGAGGGGATAAAAGTGTAAATTGATTAATTCCCACAGACAAAACCGCAGGTAAAAATGAGTATAGCTGTAAATTGCAAAACAGTGTTCATTTATCGTAGTATTTGGGAGGTGTCTCGAATAAAGCGATTGTTGTTTTGAATCTAAGATACGAACGGTTTAATAATCGCGCCCCAAATCGCTTAAGCATAAAAAATCCTTCAGAATTTTAAGCAAGGGGATGATAAATGTAGATGTTTTAAACATAATTCAAGATTTTGACTTTCGTCTTTTGTATAAGAAAAAATTAAGAGCGTTGACCTTGCAGAAAGGTTTGGCATTATATTATTTATTAATCAATTGCGATAGTCGCCTTATAAGAAGTTGGTCGATAATTAGATGTTCATACATTTTTATTATATATAATGGTCATTCATCAAGTTTTTTTTTGGGATAAATTTTCATTTTGAATGATTTGAATTATCTTGTATAGATATACAAAATCAACTTTTTATTTTATATTATTTTTATGTTTAATATTTTCAAAGGAAATCACAGCTGAATGTTGAATTATGCTGAAGAAGGCGTAAATTATAACAAACAAAAAATCTGTTTTTTTTCTGTTTTAATTAACATTCAAATATTTAAAATTATTCTGTTTTAATAGTAGAAAGTGATTGTAAATATTCCACTGACAATTTCTATAAATAATCGATTTCACTTCAAAAGAAGGATAAAATGTGTTACTAAATTAATGTGTACTTGTATAATAACAAGTAAACGGTTTATTGGAAACTTAATGATCAAAACTTAAAGAAAAGTTATTATCTTTATACTAACATAACAGGAAAGTCACGAACTACAGTTTATTTCAATAAAATACTAAATAAAGTTTAAAATTATCGCGTAAGTAAACCGTTTAATTGTATTAGTAAGTTAACATTAGTGGTGACTAATAACTACCCACCAGATTTCTACCTCGCCACATTAAGATGGCGAGATAAAAATGTCTGTATATGATGACGACATATTTTGTAATTAAATCATGACATTTTATTATGCTTAAGATATATATACATAAATATATAATATACTAAATGAGACTTTTTTTTATAGCTAGTGTCTAAACAATAAGTAATATTACTCCGTTATATGTAGAACAAACTTCTTTTTAGATAATTTTGTTATCATCGTTAACCGATAGACGTCCACAGTTGGATATAAACGTCCCACAAAAATAGAGGGATTTAAGTAATTTGGTATCACACCTAATGTGGGTTGGTGGGGAGCCAGAGCCTCATTTGTTGATTAGCAGGTTGCACCACGAGCAGGTGAAATTGGCTGAGTTCTCGTGAGTTATTTACGTCACTATATATTTATTATATTCTATGATAAATATTAAAAAGTTATAGAAGCTGTTATAATAAATAAATATGTAACTCTTCATCTACTGTATCGATAGATTATTAGTGATATTAGATGGTTAAAATAATTTAAATGTATGTAAAGAATTTCATATCTGCGATGAGCTCCATTAGTATGGATGACACCGCCCAACCTAGTCTTAGGAATTCCAAGCATCTTTCACAAGTATATGATAATGAAATTATTTATTAGTATCCATTTTCATTGTTTTAATGTTTTTCTATGCAAACAGAACAGTATTTCCCGTATGTAGTAGAAGTAAAACCTGAATAAAGTACGCGTTATTCTTAGAAGTCACCAGCGGTACTGTCAACTGACCCAGTGAAAACCAGATGGATTGATTTTAAACTTTTTGCTGTACACTGTCCAACTGACAAGACGAATGTCTCACAGCTCTCTTTATTTTATTCAAAAGTATACCTCTAAACAGTTTCTATTGATTACGTTTATTTAAAACTGAAATCTTTATTCAGAGAATATTTACAATTCATAGTTTGAGGAGCAAATCTCTGTCTTCACTATAATGAGCAGACTTAAATTATTTGAAATAAATAATCAAAAAGTACATACAAATAAATAATAAATGTATTATATTTATATATATATATACACGTATAATCGTTCTGAAGTCTACCATCAATACGAAATGTGGTGTTATCATCTTACTATCACTTACCACCTGTTATCACAAATGATAGATCTTTATGATACTGCCCATACATATTATTATACGTCTTTTATAACCGCCTATTGACGTTAATAATATTTCAGCATAACCTGTTATTATATATATAAATAATGGTTTGAGTTATTGTTATTACTAGTTAATGACCATTATATTTAATGTCTTTGGCACTATTATTTTTTGTTCGCCCCAAGCACATTTGAATTAAAGATAAAAGAAATAGATATTTTTTGTTTATCGAAAATGATGACAATGTGTCCGACGTAGAGATAACTCACTGAGGTGATATAGTAACGACCATGAAGCAGCATCTTTGTAATGCGATTAATTGCCCCCTTGAAGTTATTTCGAAATCGAATATGGCCAATTTTTCATCAGACAAGTGTTGTTGTTTCGATTCTCATATATATAATTAAATTACCTCATATATATATAAAAAAAATTGAGTAAGTAAAGTTATATTTGAAAGAAAGGCCAATATATAAGAAAGCACGCTTCACCCTTTTCCGCTTAATAGTAACTTGTAAGAGATCTAGCTTGTTAAATCTACAAAACAAATGAGAAAGACTTGAATAGATAATTAAATTTGCTAGTTAATGATGGTACCAAAAATAGCAATTTAATGTTTCACCATCATTTTCATTTTAAGTTGTATTTTAACATGCTAAGATAATACAGAGAGAGGTTTGGATACTATTCAGCTACAGGACAAAGAAACGGTTATCTTGGATTCCCATCAGTTGAAGCTCCTTCAGTTTGCCCTTTAACCTACTAAATAGCACTGCTGAACACAGACTTTATTATTTTTCGTCCCTGAAGGTATATTCCGGTCCTCTACTTTTCTGATAGCCAATGTAATAGGAATTTCGTCAGCGATTTTGCTAGGTCCTACTAGCGACTAGGTAATCAAACGCGTGGTCTTTTCCCCACCACCTTGCCCACAACCATAATTTTATCTAAATTATCGCATGAACAGCAAACAATATGACGAAATAACCATAAATCCTCTGTTGTTGTTTGTTATTCTAGCAGTCCATGGTATACTAGCATCCTTCTCCAATACTACATCTGAAAGGCATTTATTATCTTTCTGTCTATCGCTTTAATCGTCCATGCCTCGGAGCTATAGATGCAGACCGACCAATAGACCTTCATAATTGGGGGTAATAGTCTGGCATGCGGCTTAGTGGGTTCAGTACGCTGTAAAAGGCGCCGTAAAAGCTCATTTGAGTTGTTAATTCTTAATCGTGTTTTACAACTGTTTGTGAGTAAATAAAATTACAGTTTTTTTTTGTTTTGATGCGGATATATCCGAAAGGTAACCTATTTTTGGGGGAAATCCTCCTCAGCATTTGTAGAGTCACGGATCTCTCATAACATTCTATCTCGTAAAAAGTATACTAATAATATAACAATTTAAATTTGATATTATTCAGAAATATTTTCTTTTCAATAATCAACTAGGCTTGTGTAAAATTAGTTAACTACAGTGTAGTTGTATAAAAAATGTTATATAGCGTGCTAGTATATCATTGTGAATAAATTGACGTATTTATTGACGGTGAAAGTATGCCCCGTCCATAAACCTGTTCAATTTAAAATGATGGGTATGACTTGAAAAAGGCTTGGTGCTCTATGTAGTCCTAAAAATTGAGATTTCTACAACGTTGTTTACTTACCGTCAAGTTTCTATTAACTTAACACTATATATTGTATGTCTATGAAGGTTGTAAATACGGTGTAGTGTATACCACTCCTAATTAAAGTCCAATGCTACAAGGTATTAATTGGGTTCTAATATTGCAAATTCAAAAATAAGTTATAAATATACAATTTTAGTTTTATTACTGTACTTATACTTGTTTCTTTATCTAGTTAATATTAATACCTTTCTAATATTTATTGGTTTAATAACAGTACTTATTAGCATTGTATTGGATACATTTTCATTTAATACAAAAGATATATAATTAAATACATACAACAATAATATTTAAGTCCCTCTAATAACTTAATCAGTGAATGATAAATTTTAAAATCTACATTGTTTACTATATGCCTTTAATTTATATTTGTAAACAGTATTTAATACAAAAATGACAATACTCAAAAATACATAAGTTATGACTAATGATGGGTCTAGCTCAGACAAAGGCAAGTAGAAGCCTGCTTCTTAGTTAAACCGGTCTTCCATTTCCTCCATACAGCGCGTCTAGATTTACCGGCCATCTATCAACCCGTCCACGCATAACTGCGGCCATTTGGTTACACTCATAAACAGGTGGGTGGCCACAAGATCAACGAGCGACTGAACCAAGCGATTCCCGACTCTATCGCAGTCGTAATCACATATTAAATCTATGATAAATCTAGTTACTTTGTTTTGTAGGTAAGTAGCAAAGAGAAGGCAATCATTGAAAAAGGTAGCTGAATAGCAAGATAGTTTTTTCAATTGAATCCCCTAAACTTTACTATAAAGAAAGCACATGACGATGTTGAGTAAGTAAAACATATGTACTTATTTTTTGTTTACTGTACAGAGTTCTGGATCCTTTGTTATAATAAAAAAAAATAGCAAATTGTATACAATATTTTGCATACAGATCGTGTAGGTAAGGCAGCGCTTATTTCTTTCTCTAAATAGTAATTTATAACATTACTATGTTCTTGTTATAAAAAGGTGGAATGTAGTAAAATTTCTAGGGTAACGAATAATTATCTTAATGTGGTCCGATATTTATTATTAAGTTCTTATCCACCTCATTGTTATGGGTGTATGTACTCGAATTTACTTACCACGGTGTTAAGTTGACATCTTCTTCATCTCGTCGCTTCATCACTTAAAAAATGCTTGACCCAAAAGAAAAAGCATATGTGTACATGGCAATTTTTTTAATCACTCCTTACTCAGTGTGAGATATGTAACTGAATACGAACTTATTCACGAGTATTTTTAATGAGCAATATTTTTCCATATTTATAAAGAAACGGGAACTTGTTTTGATCAAAGGTTTGGGTAACCTTTGATCATTAACATAAATAACGAAATTAGCGAGACAGAAATTTGTTTATACGAAAAAAAATATTAATTTGTCGTATAAACTTTTCGTTTGAAATAGTGAAAAAGTCTTAGTTAAAGTTTACTTAAGTTGTTTCTATTCAGTATAACAGTGAGATGTGCTCGCTTAGAATACTCTGACTTAGCAGATATAGATCGAAAATGTTATAGTTGTTGTCCATAAGAGTGTTTTTATCATCATTTACATCATCACTG
>DWLS01000450.1:0-30427 GCA_018246255.1 Pachliopta kotzebuea | reverse complement strand
GCTTAAATTAACAATTAATATTTTAAATTCATAAGTATCAGGGCGGAAGTCTTAAAGAGCAAGATATTTTTGGGAAAAATTATCTGTACTCAATTATTATATTATCATTTAAAATAATTTGAATTTAATATTTTTATAAATATTTGTACGCGGACGTCGCTTATCACGTAACAAAATAATTAGTATTACTTTACTATGATATGTATATACTAGCGTGTATTACTTTTTATTAATAACATATTGTAATTTATTTTTGTAATGGTTGATTACTTGTGTAATACATACCAGAATTATAATTTTACTTGAAATTTGATTCCATACTTATATTATTAGGTTCACATACTTGGTGTTAAATATTGGTATTAAAACGAGTACATAATTAATATTTCTGTACACTAGGAGTTTATAAATTTTTGAGCGTTTTAAATTATAATTTTTATGTCTTCCTGACAAGTTTTAAAGTGTGATCAGTAAACGTACATCATTACTTAAACCTTTCATATATCAGATTATTATTTAAATAATGTTTTATTTAATAGGGCTAGGATTAGGCGATGCAAAAGATATAACCGTAAGGGGTTTAGAAATTATAAAGAAGTGTGATAAAGTTTTATTGGAAGGTTATACTTCAATACTTACTGTTGGCAAGGAAGTATTGGTGAGATTTAATAAAGAAACTACATCTATAATTTAACTGAATTGTCTTCAAACTTTTTCATATATGTTATTTTATTCTTAGGAAGAATATTATGGAAGACCATTAATTTTAGCTGACCGAGAACTTTGTGAAAGTAATATAGACGAAATATTAAAAGAAGCTAAAGCAAAAAATATAGCACTTTTAGTTGTAGGGGATCCATTGGGAGCAACAACACACACTGATATGCTTATACGAGCAAAAGAATTCGGAGTTGAATCACAGGTATTTTCATTTTATTAAAGTATCATACCTTTTTGTCCACATCATATGAATTTTACAAAAAAAAACAATTTAATTGTTTTTCTTTTACTCATTAAAATTTAAAGTGTGTAATTTCTGATTTTTCAGGACCGCAATAGTATTAACAATTATTAGTTATATTGTGTTGCAGAACTCTCATATATAATCTCTTAAAAAATTGTTATCATTTAAACAGAGTAATATCTAAGTTTTCCTTGAACTTTTTTATTTATCTATTAACTGGTGGGAGGCAATGGATAATCCATATCAGTAACACTATAAACAATAATTTGCATACACCACTGTGATAGATTTATTATTGTAGTACAATATCAATTTAATTACAGTAAATTTTATAAATAATATGACAGGGTCCTTATGTAAAAGACAAGTCAAAATGACAACTTTTTTAATGTCTGTATTGTTAGATTCCACTTACTCTCACTTGTGTATTATTAGCATTATAATTAAAGTTAATTCATAATCATCATCATATTAAGTAATGGAAGTCCACACAGGTCACTTGTAATGTTTTCCACAAAATATGGTCTTGTTCTGTGTGTGTGAAAGCTATTATAAATAACATAAAAAAAGAGTTTATCAAAAAAAATTTTATTCTAAATGAATTTTTCTTGAGCAATTTGCTGTTATATGTCACTGTCTTATAAACTTTAGTATTTGTTATACCACTTTGAAGGCCAGGACTATCTAATGCTTCAATCATTCTGCATTTAAATCATCAGCCAATAAAAGGCAAACTCCTGGACATAGGCCTTCCCTTAAAGATTCCCCTTCAATTGGTCCTGCGATGTTGGTAATGCTTAACATTTTATGAATTAAATTGGTAAATTAACTTAAGCATATTGCTTTAATAAGCAATATGTTCAAGTGAGTTGAGCGAAACCTGTTTGTCTTGTTATTTATTGTAGTATAAAAGTTTGTTACCACTTTTAAAAGTGTTGTATCATGGACTTTCCTTAATCAATATTATTTAAACGATTTGCACAAAAATCATCATTTTAAGATTTGGTGTATCTTCCAGATTATTCATAATGCATCAATAATTAATGCTGTAAGTTGCTGTGGATTACAATTGTATAGTTTTGGAGAAACTGTGTCAATACCATTTTGGACTGATACATGGAAACCAGATAGTTTTTTTGAAAAGATTATGGGAAATTTTTCAAGAAACTTACATACATTATGTTTATTAGGTAAGTGCACATAATTTTCGGTATAAAAATTGCAAAAAACATTTTGAATATATATCTACATGTAAATTTATATCATATGCTATTCATCCTTATCTTAAATCCTTACGATTGTTGTAAATGAGCCTAAACTTATTTTTTGGTTCTTGAAAAATTTAGTATTAAGCCTATTAGATTTTTATTACAGATATTAAAGTAAAAGAGCCCACAGAAGAATCACTTACCAAAAAAGTTCGTCAATACATGGATCCAAGATTTATGACAGTTAAAGATGCTGCTGTACAACTTGCATATATAATTGATAACAGAGTAGATTCAGGTATTTGCTTATTCCATTTACTTCTCTTAATTTTAAAAAGTAACACATAGTTCAATAAAAAAATTTTAGTGAATAGTTCAAGACTCAGCTGGTGATAATTATTCATTAGAAATAAAGTCAACATATTTAGGTAAATACCATAGGCTAGAAAATATATGTTCACATGTGCCTGACAATAAGGTGTTAGATGCTATCATACTGCACATACTGGATATTGCTAGGAACCTATGTTTAGCAGTGGAATAGTACTCTGATATATTGATGTGGTACATGTCTACTTGAGAGAATAATTTATATATTTTTTTTATTTTATTGCCAGTTATGAGTAATAGGTTCGTCTCTATTGTTTTTATAACTAATGTCTTCAGATGAGATTCAAAAAACTAACCAACAAGGATATGAAGACAATTTATTTCAAATTGTGTGAAACTATATGATGTGATTATCTTTATATTTCAGCTATTACAAAACAAAATATGGCTATAGGTTTATCACGCGTAGGTGCACCAGATCAACGAATTATAGCTGCAACCCTGGAGAAAATGTTAGATATTGATCTCGGTCCACCACTACATAGTCTCGTTATACCTGCACCTCATTTACACCCATTAGAAAAGGATTACTTAAAACAGTTCAGATAAGAAAAAAAATATTAATTTACGAATAAATCTTATTAATACTGAATCACGGTGAATTATTATTTTTTTAATATTGTAATAGATAATGACTGAAAACATAAAAAAGTAAAATCTTTTCGTTGACGGAGTTTAAGTGATGGTAATTTGTAGCCATGGGTTAGCTTTTCTTTTATTTGACAGAGCGACGGGATAAGTGTGGCGTTCACCTAATAGTAAAGTGATACGTTGGTAATAACAACGTGGTATATGTTTATATGATATACACAGCACCACATTGTACTCGTCGCCTTGAGACACGAGATGTTGATCCTCGCTACACAAACAATTTCGCAAGCTACAGCATCCTGCAAATCTGAACACACTAACATTTAGCGGCAGAAATAGTCGCTGCGGTAGTTAACACATACATAGACGGTCTCTAGCAACAGACAAGACCTTTAATAAACCTAATTTTAAAATGCCACTGTGGCATGTTAATAAGTAAAACGAAAGTTATCTACTCTGAACAATATTAGGTGTTGTCCAGTTTCCAGGTGTTAAACGTATAAATTCATAAAACAGAGATCAATGATATTCTAAATATGCTACCTATAGTTTATATTTTCTCTAAAAGTTATTAATATTTATATAACTGTCTACAGCATTTATTACATGTGTTTTTTTATATTGCTTATGAATTGTATATAATTTCCACTTTCTAAATACATGAGTTTTTTAGTAAAGTAACTCTATAGCATGCCTAGTGTTCAATTTTATTGAGAAGTTGAAAATACTTGTTGTTAAGAGAATATTTAAGAGATACATATATGTGATGACAAAGCAATTTTTTATATATTAAAAATAACGAACTACATTTAAAGTACGTAATTAATATAGTTTTATTTACAATTACAATAATTAAAATAATGATATAAACAGATTTTATACTGTTACCATAAGAAATAACATTGAAACTGTGTTGGTCCACAAGCTACCAAATTAAAAAATAATAATAATACAACATAATCATTCATTAAAATCAAATCAATCCGTTAATATTAAAAAGGTACATTAATTATTATTTGGTCTTAGTTGCATATAAATAATGAAAATTAAAGAAAATATATACAAAACAACGGAATGTAGACACTAGATAAACCAACGGTGAACAGTCACCTATTATTGGTACACATCAAACATTTCTAGAAATAACTGGAATATGGTGGGGTCACATTATAATTATTATTTAATAATAAGAATAGAGGCATGGCTTAATGCAATTTTACACTATGTAACACTAGGACAATTACTTATAATAAAATTATACAGTCTTTAAACTTTAATTGTAAAGAGTACATACAAGATTTATGATAATATTTAAGAAAAAAATTACATAACTCGTGCTTTCTATTAGTTAAGTGAGATTACAAAACGGAACGATATAAATAGACAGTAATAAGAGTATTATATATCTTCAAACTGCTGAAACTTGCTGATCGTCGTCCTCATCATCCGGCACATCGTGATAGTAGTCGTACGGCCGCGTAACACCCTCATGAGAGTGTGCCCGACTCAGACGTTCTAGTCTTGCGACTTGGGCAGCGAGTGTGTAAGGGGCCTGTGGCATTCTCGGAGGTGGGATAGGCCGTACGCAACTCGCCGTAGTGCATGAACCGTGTCCGCTGTCGCTAGAGGTTGCAGAGCCTGTTTTACGTAGTGGCAAATTAACTAGTGATGTCACGCTGCTGCTTTCTGCGGATAAGTCCACCGGAAGCGGTGTAGGAGTGTCAGAGTGTGATCTTTCATGCGCTGCGCGTGCGCAGCAAATACCGGGGCCGGTGCCGTCTCGGCGATGTGAACAAGGCGACGGTCCAGGTGGTGGGGGCCTGGGCTGATGTGGTCTGGTTTTAGCGGGTTCAGATAACGCTAGTAATTTTCGAACTGCTTGTGGTGACGCAGCTCCAAATTTATTTCCCGCAAAACTTTTTTTACTCTCGCTTGCCGATGATGCACTGCTGGTTGTCGATAATGAAGGCGATGGATGTCGTCGGCGGGGCATAACAGGGACCGGCCCGGAACCCTCACATTCTAAAGATAGCGCATGAAGGCGCTCCTCGTCCGTTTCTACGTGCATACGGTTTAAATAAGCTTTTACACGTCGTACCATTTGCGCTTCTTCAAACATTTTTTTAGGATTTGGAACATTTGAAGACTTTTTCCTTCTTTTGACAGTCACTTGACCTTGTTGCACCCCAGTTGTTAGTTGGTTTAAAGCAACCATAGCATTAGAAGGTGGTTGTTTACCTAATTCTAATAATGTCAAAAGATCATAGGGAGAGCTACACATATTTGTAAGAGTTCGGACCTCCTTAGCAATCATTCTAAGCTTTTCAAAGTTGACCATACCTTCCACTTTAGTATCATTGCCAAGATGAATAAATGTAAGATCTTTTCTAACGACTGGGTAAAACGGTATAACAGGCGATCTTCCTTGTTCTGCAGTGACTAATTGTCTGTATTTCGACATGTTTCTAGAAGGATCCATTAACATTTGTAAATCAGAAAACAACTTCATATACTTTGTTGGTAATTTCTCCCATGTTAACCTTAGCCGGGACACGGCACCGTGTCCCAATCCCGAGATTATAGCAAACATCGAATTAAAATTTTTACATTCTTTACAATGACGAGCGACTTTAATGAATTGTTTTATAATTTTAGAACGACGTACGAGGTTTTGTTCATTCACGACTTCCGTTACCACCCAGAACATTTCCTTATTGACAAGTCCAGCAAATTGTGATAGCATAGGTGTGCCATATCTGCTTTTCAATTCAAATAGATCGTCGACGTACTCCGTACTTTCAATTTGTCTGAATATACAAAAGTCTTGTAAAGTTAATTGAACAGCAACTTCAACCGCGTTTAATTGTAAAAAATGAACTACACTCTCCCGCAAAAGTTCTGGCGCCATTTCATCAGGTACTAATGTTTCACTAATGCCGTTTGTTTTTAAATAATATCTAGAACTAAGTCCAATCCGTTCGGCGAGGTTCTGTAATTGATCTGGAAGACGGTGCTGTTTTATAATGCCTCCTTGTGCAACTGATACTTCGCATAAAGAAAAATTAGAACTTGGATCTGTTATACCGAATTCCTGTAATGTTAGCATTACAACCTCTCTAGCAGTAGTTTCTTTGTGAACTAGGAGATATTTGCAAGTTTGATCAGCTCTATAAACTTTGAGAACATGCTCTGGAAAATCTGAAGACTGGTATTCATCATAGCATATTGATATTAGGTCTGGGTTGCTGTGAGAGTTATAAAAGGAAGTGCTTGTGTTAGCTTTATTCATTGATTCGGAATTGGAGAGAATACTGTCATCATTATGAATTCCATCATTTATGGTATTTTTAGGCAATATATTCATTTTCATAAGGGCTTTTTGCAGTCGTCTTTTTGGGCCAAGTGTCATAAACCCTTTTTGTGGTTCTTTTTTGACACTCAGTGGTTGAGGCTTTTTGGTTGGGGATTGAAAGACTGACGGTAAAGTTATTGGATCATCGCTAAGTAATTCGGCGGTGGATAATCTGGCTCTGGGATCTGTTTGCCAACGAACCATATTGGCACAGCCTCTTTGTCTAGGTGAGTTCTCTGGCATTAATAACATCTGCTTAAAGGCTAATAAATTACTTTTGACTGTGATGCTTAAATGTGTTGAACCCGTAATAATTTCCATAGCTTTTGCATGACTCACATGTTGGAATGATTGGCCGTTTACTTCGAGCACCTGATCACCTCTCTTTAAACCTACATCTTCTGCTTTCGAGTGTCTTTCAACTTTTAATATAAATATACCATAACCCCTTTCATAGCCACCAAGTATCGTAAAGTTTAAAGGCTCATCTCTAGAAGAACGCGACAAAGTAACACTTCTTGTTCGCGCCTTCGCAGAACAGGCAATATTAAGTAATCTTAACTGGCTTTCCATTTTTTCCCGTTCTAAAACTGTTTCAAAATTTTCAAGAAATTCCATCATGTTAGGATCAGTTTCAAAATCTGTGAAATGATTATTCACCCAAAGCAATACAACCCTAGTTACCTTGTCACGATCAGATGGTTCGGAGAACCAGGCAAGCAATTGTTTCGCGACAATTAGTGGACTTTCAATAAATGTCCTGTGTGTTAAGAGAAAATCTTCAACATATGTCGAATCTCGTGAGTTATCTTCAATTAGCTGGAGCATTAATTGTTCCGGTGTCCCTCTTATTACTACATGACCTTGTTGATGTCCTGATTCCCCGGCAACTCCTCTATATTCTGTAACTAAAACTACAACTCCATTCTCATTTTCATGTCTCCGTATATTCTCCTCACCTTGATGCAATATACGATAATAATCAGTTTGTGTTATACAAACAAACTGGCAGTCATCACATCTTGTAGTCATTACACCTCTGTGATATAGTTTTTCTAGTGTTGCTTCCGCCATTCCAAAACTATCACCTATGTTAAGATATTCTATTTCCCCATTTTGGTGCTCAATACCAACATGCCCATTAATAAGCACGGACCAGGAATCATGTTCTTCACCATCATTCATTACAACAGTTCCAGCTTTTTCTACAACTGCAAAAACCATAACAGCACAAAGTGCTTTACGTACAGTTAGTGTCATATTCGTGAATGCTTTTAAATGCTGGGTGAATTCTAAAAGTATTTCAATATCTTCATCTGTTCTATCACTAGGGTCTTTTTCTAAGCAATCTCTTACAGCGTCTCTTACAGTAAGACTATCCATACTCTCCTCTAAATCTTCTTCCTCGTCTGAATCAACAATGGATTCAAGTAATCCTGATAGATCTACCTCCATGTCCATATCTAAAGAACTGTGAACTGAAGTCATGGTGTCACTGCCGCTGTAGGCCGAGCTGGTGTCGCTAGCGTTGGAACACTTTAGAGTGTGGGGATACAGTTCCGGACTGTGACGGCCGCCACGCCCACCTCTCAACATTGTGAAGTTTCTATCTGATTCAGAGTATTTTCAGCTGCTGAAATAAAAACGTTAATTTAAGTAAAGACAAGAGGTAAAGCTCTAACAATTTATATTTTTTCATACCATAAAAAATAAGATAATATGAATGTAAGTATAATTAATAATAAAGAAAATTTTAAATAAAAATATTGCCCTATTTCATCAATGGAATTTTTCTACAGAAGTTACACTTCTTCGAATAAATATCAGTTAGGCATCATCATCATCATCATCTCAGCCTATTGCAGTCCACTGCTGAACGTAGGCCTCTCCAATAGATTTCCAGCGCGACCGGTCCATGTCGGTCAGTTAGGCATGGGATATATTAATGGTTAATATATTTACATACATAAATAGAAATATTTTTTAAAGTTGTTAATCTTTGAAAACAAAGTCCTTTAATAAACTGATAAGGTGTTGTATTTTTTAGTTTCATATGACAATACACTTTATTAAAATATGTCCCTGTATCATGTTTGCTTCTAGATACTTAATCTTATATTTATTACAAAAGTAAAGTGAGTAAAGTATTTACACTTGGAAGCTTTTTTATTATAACTTTGCACAAGACTCACATAAAGAGTTAAGGTTATTAAATTGTGTACTGATGAAATAATATTTTTTTTTTGTATTCGTTCTTATTTATAAAATACTTTTCTATATCTATTTGATAATGAGATGAAATAAATATACGCTACATAAAGTACTAAGATTCAACTATATGATTTAATTATTTCTTAAAATGTCTCTCCATTACTGGAGTAAGAATGTTAGATTTTAGAATTTCTTCTACCTATTTTGAACCATATGGAACATTTTCTCTATTTATATTTCTATATTTATAACTCTATATATTTGATAACTAAGCATCAAATATTAAATAATTTTTTGCTATATACAGCAAAGCTACTATTACAAGACATATTTTAAAATGAAAGTGAAAGTACTATTATCAGTTAATTAAATTCAATAAAAATCTAAACCAGATCAAAATTGCATGGTTAACAATATTAATGACAAAATTTAAGTGTACTTTAAGAATTTAACATGTTCAAACAACATGCCTTTTTACATTGTGGGTATATTAATTTTTTGTCTCAAAAATTATAAATACATTTGAAACTTTACAGTAAATCCTATATGGATTGTTTACTAATGTCCTTATAGGAGCATAATATCCAAAGTTCAAAAATTATACAATATAGGTGTACCTTTCCATTTTTACTTTTAAGTGATCAAACGTAACTTTGCCTTTTTCAAGTTTTAGATATTTATGTGTCCTATAATTCATATAAAAAAAAAACAAACATATACTAAGAGTACACATAATTGACAAAAAAATTACTCTGTATGTATTTTAAAAGAAAATATTTTTATGTCATTCCATTCCATTCTGACTTCTAATTACAATTCAATGCATAAATTTTTTATATTGTGTAATAAATATTTCCAATTGTAATTAGCACCTACAAAATATAGATATTTACAGAATTTTAATATTACTATCATTGATAAATTTAAAATAATTTTACAAACAAATATATCAATAGAATAAATATAATAACAATTACTAATTTAAAATTTAACTGTAGTTATCTAACAAAGTTTTTGTAATACTATTTCAAATGAAATGTACCTTTAATTACATCCCATTAGCTGTTATTTGTTGTATAAGCTTTATTGCCTCAAAATAGTAAACTTTAATCCTTTTACTTTTGACAACATTAACATAGATTTTACAATGATGAGAAATGACATAATTAACATAGTGGAAAAACTTGTTCATTTATGGATCATGTAAAAAAAGAACTACCAAAATCAATTCAGGCTTTCTTTCTACATTACAAGAGACCTATGTCCTGCAGTAGATGTCAATTGGTTGAAATGATAATGATGATGCTGACTTGTCTATTAATTATAGTTGTATGCACTGGATATAAAACTAAATGTATGGATATTTTGTCAAGTCTTTCTTCAAGCTAAATAACAGTTTACTATTTTATAATTAATAAAGATATTAAATGCAAGTTTTTTACATGATAGAAAAGTCACTATTGCTTTAATTTATAAAAAGCTTATAATTTTATGTATTACAAAACTACTAAAATCTACAGGGCAGTGTAGCATAGCAGTGATTATAACAATTGCTATTGCTAAAAAATATTCCACTGAATGGTATAAAAAAAAATTATTAATATCTACTACTTTTAAACTGCTTATGTTAGTAGAGCATTGTAAATAAGTATTTTTTATTGGTAGATTTAAAATACACACCATATTTTTAGAGAAAATGAATATTCTCTAATGTCTGAATCCATGTTACTCCTACTTTGAGTAATCAATACATAATAATAAAGTAGCTCGAAATTCTTCATATAATGCACAACAAAAGTGTTTTAAGCAAAGTTCACAACATTATTTTTTACTTAAAAATTCTAAAGACAATCTTAAATGTTTAGCAAATAATTCAGTTAGGAACCTTCACAATTTCTATTTATTTTGCATTCATGGCGGAACTGTCAGTGCTTCCATGTTGCTTTCTAATTAGTCTTCCACAAAACGACGCCCGTTATATGTAACACAACACAGGACAAAAATCTTAACAACAAATATTAATTAGTTTATAAGAAATCGCTAAAATTTATATTTTGTAGACAGACAAAGTTCTAAGAAATTTAGAAAGCTACTTTCTCAACGTAGGTACTCATGTGCCACAGATAATAATTTCATATTTTATTATAACAACTAATATACAGAACGTAAATGTAACAATTTTTTTTAAACAATTATTATTATAAATAGTTCTAAGTTATTTCTTCCACTCTTAGTAATTAAAACAATCTGGTATTTTAGTTAGAATTTGTTCCAGATTGATAAACCTGGAATATTTTTAATAACTATTAATCTTTTAAATAAAGATTTATTTATAGTAACTAAATTAATGTGGTTCAGGGTCATTAGTGATTCTTTTAATACTTTTTAAATTTCGTTTGTTTAATTATTGTTTAAATGTAAACGAAAGTAAAAATAATATGATTATAATAACAAAATAAAAAAGAATGTTTTAAAAAAAATATTTGTGTAGAAAATAATAATTTTTTCAAATAATTTATATTCTATAGCTTTGTTATTATTTTTATCTGTATTGTTTAGGCCTTCTTGAACGCTTCTTTATATCCATTACAAAAAACTTCTTCCGTTTCTTGATATCAAGATAATACATTTTAAGTTTATTAAAGATATTGTACAAGTTGGTTTACCATATTAATCAATAAAATTTCTGTAAATATTTTGGATATTGCTGAATATAATGTATGCTATAAAATTAAAGTATTAGATTAAAAGTACTTATATTGGCTATTAGAACATTTTTATATCTCCATCTATTTTCAGAAGTAGGTACTTTTGAGTGCTGGCGTTTTCGCTGCAAAACCAGTGATGATAGCCTTTTAGCTAGATAGCATTTGTAAATTAATCGTTTAACAAAGCTGAAAAAGTCGCAAAAGAGTATATTTATTAACGCTATAGTGCAATATAATAAAATAAAGTTCAGTTTAGCCGAAAAATGCATCTAGTTTCACTGTGTGTGTTAAAACGGATGGTGAGCGATGGCGAGAATACGGTGATAGATTTTTGGTGTTGAAAATTTGCCCTATGTCATCGTCGATTTAGTTTTCAATAACGTGTATAAAGGACAATTACTGTTTTGTTTCGACATTTTAGGTGTAACAACTTTGAAAAATTCAACTATTTTAACGATAATTGTCGAGAAATTAAATTGTCATCGACTGACCGGCTGATATTACACGAGGCTTGTATGTATATGTGACTTCTGCCTTCTGGTATTCGTGACACGCCTCAGAAAATAAAACTGATTTTGTGAATGGAATAGTTCTATTTAAT
Source organism: Pachliopta kotzebuea (assembly GCA_018246255.1). NCBI lineage: Eukaryota > Metazoa > Arthropoda > Insecta > Lepidoptera > Papilionidae > Pachliopta > Pachliopta kotzebuea. Next base: position 18,402 of record DWLS01000450.1, on the reverse strand, counting down.
TATTGTGTCATTTTGGTGATAAAGACGTTTAAAAATTACGTAACTATTGTGGAATCTTGAAGTGTATAAAGAATGGCCTGACTGTGACCACTTCATTGCCGTCATGTGTGACGAAGGAATGTTTGTTTAGGCTGTAATATTTTGTTGCGACTAGTGCGCGTTCGTCTCGTAAACTGGACCGGATCATGACACTTTCCGAATCAAAACAAGCTTTACATTGATCGCACCTTATATTGTCATTTGGGACACTTTTATATAAGCAAAATGTCTTCGGGAACGTTTGTGGATAGGATTGATCCGTTCGCCAAGCGTTCGTTAAAGAAAAAAACCAAGAAATCGCAAGGTTCCTCTCGTTACCGTAATACGCAGGACGTGGAGTTGCAGGCACTGCCACTTCTCAAAGGTGCGTATTAATTTTATATACCCCCCCCCCCAACTATTCAAAGGCTTTATTAATATAACTTGATATTAATGAATAAGATTTAAGACAGCAATTAACTTTTATACAAGAAAAAATTTTACCACTTGTATTGCTTGAATTTATTCTTCTTGGTAAACATTAAAAAAGTGTTATTTGTTAATTGTAGAAATTTGTGGTAAGAAACATAACAAACATTATTAATAGTAAAGAAAAATTTTCTCCATATGAACTGCTCAAGATAATATGTATATACAATAAGGTTATAAAATGTGTTTAGAACATTTTGTTTATTTTGTGTGTTGAAAAAAGCATATAATGTATAAAGTACATATGTAATATATCATCTACTTAAGTTATTTAATAAATATTTACTTAATGTTTATCAGTCTCTGTGATATGTAATGTATTAATTTTAGCCTTCATTTGTTTATTACATAAATGAAATCCTAAATATGATGATACGGGAGGTAATGAAAATGCTAAACAGTTTTAGATTTTTTACATTTATTTCTTAACAAAAGAGCTTATTTATTAAATATATATATTTTAAAAGTTTGTGAAATTAAAAATTATTTCAGATGTTCCTGGCAATGAACAGGAGGAGCTGTTTATTCGTAAATTGCGTCAATGCTGTGTGGCATTTGACTTTATGGATCCTGTGGCTGATCTCAAAAGCAAGGAGATTAAGCGTTCCACACTCAATGAACTGATTGATTACATCACTGGTGGCCGTGGAGTCCTTACTGAGCCTGTCTATCCAGAGATTATAAAGATGGTAAATGTAACATCTTTTTATTTAATAGTATATAAAAACCTTTATATTAATATGTGTTTAAAATATCTGGCAGGTATTGTGAGTTTTTGTTGCAATTGTTATAAATTTTTTTTTTGAGTATACATTTTATAGCTGTTGGTTTTATCCATCATTAAAAAAATAGCAATGTAAATTATGTTGTGAAAGGTGGTTTATGTGTTATGGTGATATTTATTCAACTTAGGTCACCAGTTACCATTCTATTGCTGTTTAACCATATACATAATTTATAAAGTCCTTATAGGTATAGTTGTTCTTGCCATGTAATTTAACCTTTTTTAGTTCATTGCTAGCATAATTTTTTAACTAATTTTACAATTTTATGTTTTTTTGGTTCAATCTATAGAATTGTTAGGGGAATGGGGTTTGCTGTTGAAAAAGTAGTAGAGTAACCATTAAGTATTGATTATAAGTCATTTACATGATGTTATTTGTTATCTTAAAACTTTAAATTGTGGCTGATGTAAACAAACAATTAACTAACAAAATTTAATCAAATTAAAAAAATATAGAGAACGGTAACATATTTATTGAAGGTCTTATAATTTTTAAAAAAATGCTTAAAAAAGGGTGAAGTAGCTGTTATCTATACTTAGTTTTGCCCCTTCCCCTCACACTCTTTGAACCTGTTTCCAGTGAAATTAATGTATGTAGTTATACATGTAAGATAATGAAGAATTGCATTATTTTCCTTCAACTTTTTGCTACTAAGTATAGAAAGTTATTTCAAAATAAAGTTTTAAAATAGCATAGTATGTATCAAGTTTGTGATAAATTGATTATTTTCGAATGATTATTCTAATTTGTTTCATTGAAAAAAGAAGAAAATGGTTAATTCTCTTACTAGAATTGAAATTCTACTTTACATACTTTTACCATTTGTTTTTGTTTAAAAATATTTTTTAATAATATCAGTTTACAAAATGTCAGCATCTTCATTTATTTTACTATTAAAATAGTTAAGTTTTAGCAATTCAAAACTTTTGTTTAATGGCTATTTCTTATTAGAAGCTTTTCAGTTTTGTGGTTTTATAATGACAGTCAAATACAGGAAAGAGGTTAATGTTTTATTATTTTTTTTTTATTAATTACTGGTCAATGCTTGACCACAATCCTACCCTGTGTTAAGTGATGATGTGGTCTATGGTGGTAAAACGTATTAACCTGTGCCTAAGTGCCTATTCACTCTTTTCTTGTGTCTTTCACATCATATTTGGACAGGAACACTGACACCGGCAAGTTGTTCCAGTCCTTTGCTGTTCTTATTAGAAATGAAGAGCCATGTATACTTAACTAATTATTTAAAACATATGTGATTTTCCATACATTTGCAAAGCTCCATTTTAGAGAAGACTTCATACAGGATGCTATATACATTTTGTTTTGTTGCAGAAAATCTAGTCTAGTTTTATGCTGTCTGTACAGTTTCTTTAAAATCTTTATATATTTCTTCCATGTATCTATAGATCATTGTAAGTTGTGCTCACTGGTGATATATGAGGAAGTTTATTTATGTTTATGCATATCATTCTGTGTACACATCTGCCTCACTCTCAGTGTAGGCACAATTCAATCATGTCCTTTTACCAGTTGTTTTCAAGAAATGTCTTTGAGTAATAAGATACTACCTTTTGTTAATTTCATTGTATTAATTACCTTTTCATATTTTTAGTTTAATGTGCAAAAACTATGTATTAGTAACTTAAGGAAATAGTAAAGATTCTGTTTTTGTCCAGTTAAATGTGTTCAATAACTATAGATTATGCTTCAGTTACAGGTTATTCATTAATATGGAGAGTTGAGGCTAACATAAATCCTTTCCTTGTTAGTGACTACTAAAAATAATAATCCTACTGATGCACTACTTATACTTAGCCGATCACACACTCAGAGACATGCACAGTTTCCTCAGTTTTAGATATAGCTGAAATGAAAATTGCTTTTTGAAATGAAAATCATTTGAAAGCTATGTGATTAATTGATTGTATCTTTTGGTAAAAATTTTATTTAACAATTTTGTACATAGCTTTTACATATTATGAAATAAAATTATATATATACTTTTTTAATGATTATTCAAAATATTTAGGCAGAAGAACCAGAAAGTTGGATATAGGCCACCTCCATAGATCTCCTCTACAATTAATCCAATGGGTGTTTATTGGCTGATGATTAATAGAAATAGTTTCTTAGGAATTTCAGAGTAAATAATAACAGAAAAGAAAGAAATTTTGCCCAGGCCAATAAGTGTATTTTTTTTGGGATAATTTCTTTGAACTCTTGTGGAAGTGAGCATAATAAAATTATTACTTTTCATTGACAGTAATGTAGACATTATTTTTAAGTTTTCATCACAAAACTATTAAAAAAAATTCACTGATGATCATTAGTGTTATGACTGCTCTCCTAACTAGAATCATGATGGATGATTATTATATTTCAAATAGTAAATGAATATATGCTCAAGCTTAAGTTTATTTGTTATTAAAGGCATTCAATAATTTTTTTTGCCATAATGATTATCACAGTTATGGTATTTTCTTTTTAAATGATAATGGATATGGATCTAAAAATATCTAGTCAAAACCTTTGCAAACTAATTCTCTTTACTACAGTGCATGAGCAATATTATTTGTTGAACCAAGTCATAAAAAAGTGAGGTGTTATAATAAATTTTAAGTTCAGAGGAAGTTAATTAACTTTGACTATCTTTGGAAGCTTTGGCTAGGTGTTTGCATTAAACATAGAGGTTCTTTGTGGGATTCTGTAAACATGTGTATATTTTTAAACTTGCCTGGCTTGCTGGCCTCCACACCAATTTTTCAAATTTGTTGTTAATAAAACAAGATCATGTTCGGCTCTCAAAATATGAGAACCAAAGTATTGTGTGTGAACTATAAAACTAATTAACATTAATTAATGTTATAAAATGCAATTTATTACATACTCTAATTTCAGCTAATACAATATTTTAATTTGGTCAATTCCTCATTAAGCTGCAATCCTCTCTTTTTATTTTAATTTTCGTCCCAATAGGTTCAGTGACATGGATGTATATAAAAAAATGTTCCTATGAGTTTCATGTTTGTGTATAATGTATATACCGAAGAATATATACACAAACAAAGAAACTTATTGCCACTGGCGTTATGAGGGATTTTTTGTTTTTCATGAACATAATCTTTTTAATTTTACCACTGTTAAGACTCGTGTCTTCTCTCACAAGGAGAATGTTGAAATCAGTTACTGATCTTGCTGATCAAGTACATGCCTTTTTCCATATGATATTTTCTTACTGTTTTCTCTGCTCATTCCTAAGGTAAAATGGGAGAGAATACCTATAAGTCTGCATTTTGTCCATTTTTGGTATTATTGTAGGACCACACTTACAAAAAGAGCTAGGAGTGTTTTTTTTTTCGTTTATCCTAGAAATGAGTTGAAATGATTTATTTCTTTTTTTGTTGTAGATTTCGGCCAACTTGTTCCGTACTCTGCCTCCAAGTGAAAATCCCGATTTCGACCCTGAAGAGGATGATCCGACACTAGAGGCTTCGTGGCCTCATCTTCAGCTAGTCTATGAGTTCTTCCTCCGTTTCCTCGAGTCTAGTGACTTCCAGCCGACTATCGGCAAGAAGGTTATCGATCAAAAGTTTGTTTTACAGGTAAGTAATATTCTTATTTTTTTTTTTGCTTGACGAAAATTGAGGTATTTCTCGATTATAACACATTTTTATTAAATTCAATATAAACTATTGTATCATTGATACTATTGAAATTACGATCATTATAATACGTGCTCTATAAAATGAAAGGTAGTTTAATAATTATAAATCAATTGATCTCAATTGTGTTTTGAGTAATGAGAACATGCTTAAATGTTCTTTCAATTTCGTATGAGAATATTTTTTTCTTTATACTGTTTATAAGTTAAAATGATTGATTTATTACCTTTAAATTTACGGTTATTTTTGCTGCAAAGTCTTTGTACAGTAGCCTGTGTAGTTGGCTTTGTTGCCGGACACCATTTAGCTAGTTACCACCACCGCATTTCCTATTTAGCTGTCAACAGTAGTGTGCAAACTTATCGGTATACACTTATGGGTGGTTTATAACAGTTTCTCTTGTAATAAATATTATTGAATATTTTAACGCCATAATTACATTCACAAATAATGTTTTGATAAGTTAAAGTTATTAAAATGCTTATTAGATATACTAGTTTCTTTCAACGGTATGTTTTTAGTCGAGATGTAATATTTACCCCAGCGTACATTTTAGTTAGTCATAAAATAATGCTTTGATTAGCTAAAGTTATTAACACGCTTATTGTCCAAATTTTCTGTAAAAATTTTATATACTATGTATTTTTTTAGCTTTTAGACTTGTTCGATTCTGAAGATCCTCGCGAACGGGACTTTCTGAAGACTGTACTCCACCGCATTTACGGAAAGTTTTTGGGACTACGAGCTTTTATACGGAAACAAATCAATAATATATTCCTCCGATTTGTTTATGAAACTGAACATTTTAACGGTGTCGGAGAGCTCTTAGAAATATTGGGAAGGTAATTTATTTCTTTTTCAAACCTATGTTTAATTATTGTTAATGTTAGGTACACTGTTAATAGGATTTTATTACTCAATTACTAATTATAGTTCTTGATTTCTTTACTGTCGCTATCACTCCTGACAGAGTGGTCGTAGATATCATTTCAGATGTTGGTGGCAAGATTCACAATCCTCCATCCATCCTTGTGCATTAGTGATAATGAGCAATTTACTACCGCTTATATCTGATCAATCCACCTCATAGGCGATTTTCCTCGTGGTCTGTTAACCTTTCCTTGGACCACAAGTCACTCAAAAGCCACCTCTCCTCAGCGGCAAATATTAAAAAAGGAGAGGATAGGAGACGGTACCAAATGTGATAAACGCTGTTTGATATTCCAAGCATTCTCTTTCAGCACCTCGTCAAGGTCTATCTTCTTCTCTACTTTTTGCAAGGTTCTCGTTTCTACGGCTTATAAGTATATGAGGAATACGAGTGCCCAAACTAGCCGGATTTTTGTGGCTCCATATATGTTGCGATTTCTCCATATTCGTAGATACAATCATTTTATTGCAGTGTTTTCCGTCTGGCGATATCCAAGTATTTGGTCTGCGTCGGTGATGTTAAAAGAATTTATTGAACATCCCTAAGCCGAAAATAAATGAGCCGGTCCCTTAGCTAGTAGCGATGCCCTAAGACAAATTTACTTTTACTCACTTTCAACTCAGCTAATGAGTTCCTGCTCTCACTTTTGCTTTAAGGTCACCCAAGTTGATCAAAACTACTTATTGGCAAATATTATATATGTTCTTATTTGTATCGATGGTATGTTTCAGTTTTTTGTAAAAACTTTCTCATCATCACTTGCCTTTCACTAGTCGATGCATAAACCGGACTGAGGTTAAAATTCACAGGTGTCACTTTAACTTGCCTGGTTGAAGTAGACTGCGCACATTCCGTGTAACCTAACCTAACTTTTGTAGATGTCGCATCTTCTTGGTGTTTCCACCAGTAGCATGTTTTTGATACATTGCTTAGTCTCCTACAACCGTATGGCTAACACCCAGTTTTTCAACATCTGTCCCAAACGCAGCACGGCGTCCTGTGTATTTGGATATACCTTCATGATGACCTTTTTGGGAATTTGTTATACAGTGGTTTCCCCGTGCTTTCTGCATTTAAACCTCTATATATCTCTATAAGGGGTTATGTAAATCTCAAGGCCGTTTTAGTCTCTTCCATCCAGTTGTCCAACTAGGATAAATGGTTATCTCGCCGTTTGCTCGGTTGCCAGACCCTCTTCTGTTGTTTAGCAGGGAATCACAGGGCAGTAATACTCTCCGCAGCCATACGGCGCATGCAGAAGAGGTTGACAATAGGGTGGGATTAGATCTTGATTCCGTTCGCCTTTTACTTCTCTTTTCTTGACTACAACATGCATTATGTACTTCAGTTGGCGATTTCATTTGGATAAGAAAACCTTACGCCAGTTCTACACGAAAGTGATCTCTATTTAAGGACTACATAAATTCCATAGACCAGATCAGCCAGATGTTATTCTCTCACGAACTTATTTTTTGTATCTGCACCAAAATGCAGAAGAGTGGTCTCCTAATAGTTTTATATACTCTGATGAACTATAGTGGTGTTATTCGTCGAGGACGAGTTCTTCTTATGTTAATAACCTAATAAATTTTTTTATTTGGTTATTCTATGGAGCCATAGCATTCTTTATACCTTAAATGAAAAAATATTTATAAATATAATAAAAGATCTATTATTAACAAAAAATACTTCCATTAATCTTTAAAAATATTATTAACTTTATTAATTTTTTGCAGCATAATCAATGGTTTTGCTCTGCCATTAAAGAGCGAGCACAAGCAGTTCCTGGTTAAGGTGCTACTGCCATTGCACAAGGTGAAGTGCTTGTCGTTGTACCATGCACAACTGGCTTACTGTGTGGTGCAGTTTTTGGAGAAAGATGCTACACTTACAGAACCAGTTGTCCGTGGCTTGCTTAAGTTCTGGCCCAAGACTTGCTCCCAGAAGGAGGTTTGTATGAGTATAATTTTTATAAAGTAAATAGAAGACATATAATGAAAACAACTGTGCTTAAGACTTGTTAATCTTTGGTGAATATTCAGTGTTTGTTGTTAGCCTATTATTGACAACTGCCAGTATAGTTTAGACATATTTTATAGTTGTAGTTATTGATGGAATTACCTTCTGTAATTTTTCATAACAACATATTGATTAACAAAAAAACACTACTATTAGTAGGTGTTTGTTCCTACAAGTCATCTATGTATACCTATCAAAGTGGCCTGGATGTAGTACCACTGTAGTGCTCACTTCAGACGCCAAACAGTACTTTATTTATGTATTATTGAAGGTTGTTGTTGCTTGTGAAGTTACTGAGGTAATAGACTTAAGATCATATTTTAATGAGTAAAATGAATAATATATCATTCAGTCTAGAGGACCACACTGTTATGGGAAGATGTATATCACCATTAGATGAGAACCTTCCCATTGACTACAACATTGTATGTGATTGAACCAATAAGTAATTTCTAGGTAATGTTTCTGGGAGAAATAGAAGAGATATTGGATGTTATTGAGCCAGCACAGTTTGCCAAAATTCAAGAACCTTTATTTAGACAAATTGCAAAATGTGTCTCAAGTCCACATTTCCAGGTATGTATGTATGATAAAAGTAAATAATCGTTTTTAATATCAATTATGTTATACGTAATATTTCGCGATGAAAAGAGTTTTTGATATACACTTTATTATAATCTACAGTCTGATGGTGTTGCAACATCTCTAATTCTACACAATTCAAATGATCACCATGAAAATTTAAATATTTTAAAATTCAAATAGATATTTACGGGGAGCTAGCTTTCTTGTATTTATTTAACCGCATTTTCAGATAAAACAACAAAGTTTCAAATTAAGTTTCATTGAAATCAAATTAAATTTTTTATTTAGAAAATTCTTTAGTGTTATATCAAAAGATAGTTTATGATAGGCGGATTTCATGCCTATTTTAGCCTTTTGCCTAATTTTAATAGGCATCAACATTGTTTTTACGTTTCACAGGCATATAAAGTAAAATGTCTGTATAGACGACTATTTATATCGCGATGTAATAATGATTTCGTATATTTAAAGTATTACATTTAAAAAAGGATTAATTTGGTAAAAACTTTATTCCGAGTTTGGCATTTCACGTGTATCTAAAATCACAATCTACATCAGAATGCACTAAAACTTCTTCGTTACAACTTTATTCTAACGAAAAAATTTGCTTACGCCGCATGCATTTATAAAAATGTTTGCATTAATACATAATATCAATGTGCATTATTTAACTAATCTGTCTGTCTCTGTCAATATTTTGTAAAACTGGACAAAACTATGATGAATGAACTGCAAGAACTAGTTCTTCAGTTAATTCGACGAAATAAAATGTTATACATCAAGAATTAATAATCTAAAGTTGTAAAAATTTTTAGTAAATTTTGATCCATTGTAGGTGGCTGAGAGGGCATTATACATGTGGAACAACGAATATATCCTGTCGCTGATGGAGGAGAACAATCAGGTTATAATGCCGATAATGTTCCCTGCTCTGTACCGGATCAGTAAGGAGCACTGGAATCAGACAATCGTCGCGCTTGTCTATAACGTGCTCAAGACATTCATGGAGATGAACTCGAAGCTCTTTGACGAACTCACCGGTAGCTATAAGGCTGAACGGCAAAAGTGAGTGGATAGCATTTATATTAACTTTTTGAGAGAGAGATTTGACCTTTTTTTTTTGTGGATAGTGATATATTTGCCTATAACAATGGAGCGTAAGTTTATATCGTATGGTATGATATAGTATTTGACAGTCGAAGAAGGTGCTGTGGACGAAACAAGTAGATGGCCTCCAGCAACTGAGATCTCTATCAACAATAACATTATAATTCTTTTTAGCCTGTTATGTCACCATTGCTATGCCTTATCAAAGAGAGGTAGTCAGTTTTTGTTGACGCCAGGTCTGTTTTGTTGGTTTACAATTTAAGGAAGCAGTATGTTTGTAATAGTTACATTGAAATCTTCTCTACTTTTCCTAGATTTATCTCTACCTTTTACTTCTCATCGAAAGTCGAGTGGCATGTAATCTATATACACATTATAGTACATTGAGAACAATTCGCAAAATAAAAACTTTTTATTTTGTTGCAGAGAAAAGAAACGTGAAAAAGAGCGCGACGAGTTGTGGAAAAAGTTGGGAGAGCTGGAAATAAGCAGCAAGCGGCAGCAGCCAGGCGCAGGCGCTAAGTGATGTCCCCCCACTTCCCTCCACCCGCTAGGATAATGCCCCCTTTACTTTATGATTACACATCCATTCGTATTGTCTATTCAATTACATTTTTTGTTAACAACGTTATTAATTTTTTATACCTCTTACTGATTCATTATTTGGGTATTTTTTGGGTTGCCACCCTATTTTATATGTGCATTTTTTTTATTTTATTAGAAATTAACATCCCTGTCAATTGGCCAATTTAAGGTTTATCTTTTGCAGGTGTCATAAATTATTATAATTTCGATGATTTATCAGAGCAAAGCGTAAGGTTGATTATATGTATACTAAACTGAATTATTGAGAGGAATATATGAAATATGCTATATTATTAATATTTCTTTATATTAGATATATTTATACGGAGCTACAGAACGAAGACATTGAAAGAAAAAAACATTACTCTATTATTGTTTAGAGTTATAATACTTTGCTAATTATAACGGTACACGCGTTTTGTGTCTTCGTCTGCTAGAAAATGCTCATAAAAAGTCTTTTCGTCGCGGAAAGGTGGCAACCCTTTTTGTTGTCCATCGGTTCGCTCGCGAGCGCCTTCTGTATTCGCAATACAACTCGAAGTGTCCTCCCCGTATGCACTAACATTATAACTTTACTAGTATTTTATGTACGTTCACATAGGTTAATGTGTATTAATTTAGGAACTTTCCAACATTGTTAAATTGTTTAAATAAGTTAAAATAAAACAAAGCTGTACGTATCATTGAAGCATGATCGATTGTATTGCATTTTGAATCACCGATAATTGTAAGAGTCGGGCACCCAGCTTTCGTCTGAGTAAGATTGTACAAAAAAAAAAAACAAAGTTAGGTAAATTGCAAGATGTAATATGTTAGAGCGCGGGCCCTGATGCGCGCCTCGGGGCGGGGCCCGTGGGTAGATTGTTCTATAATGAAAATCTTCATTTAAAAATTAGTGGCTGGATTCAGAAATGTAATTTGATCGTGCTATCATTTTGTATAGAGTTACATAGTGTAAATAGGCATTTATTTATTATAAATTTATAGCGGACGATGATCTTTATACATAGCCGCGGGAGTGGCGCACGATGGTCGGTCGGAGCGAACTGGAGACTACATTAACACACGGCTCGGTGGTAATGTTCATTTGATATTGGAGTAGAACAATGCTAAAGGTAGTTATAATAATTTGTAAGGGAATAGTCATTAATTTGTATGATATTAATGTAGCCATTAATTTTTCTATCATCACCGGCGGAGCGTCGCCGACGCGCGCCGCCGCCAGCGCTGCCGCGATGTATGTATGTACACTATGGAGATGTTTGTTATGTATAATGTATTAACATTGCAAAAATTAAATATATGATCTTATAAATAAATTACTATTATAGAACACAGTATGGAAATAAAAAAGTTGATTCACATGAATTGTTTATGTGTAAGAGTAGGCGCCCCGAGACGGCTTGACACGCCTCGTTCCTGAGCTGTCCTTAGCATTACTGCGCTGTGCGTTAGAAATACACAACAACTTTTACATTACTTAGTTTTTATTTCTGTTCGAGGCCTAGACCCGTGTGTCCGCCTCCGACTTCTTCCTCGCTTAGGTAGAATTATCTTAACGAATATATATATTTTGTTTTACTTAAAGAGGAGATAACTGTCTATTATATGTATCACTAGTATATTGTAAGATGACGTCTGTACTCTAAACAATGGATACGGCTGAAGTTTTAATAACACTTGTAACAAAAACCTGTATAAAATAATAAAAAACAAACGCATGTCTACGATTAACGTAATTTGACTTATTGTTGTTTAAATGGCCTCCCGTTTTAGTCCGCTTTGTTACTAATTTGAACATTGGTGAATGGCTAATGTTGCCAATCAGGTGCGCTGAACTTTTGATTGGGTCGATAATGTCCACCGTAATCAAGTTCAAGTCTGGGCGCATTGCCATAGCTACCACTTACAAACACTACCACACCTTTGGTTTAATTAGATCATTCAAGAGAACAATTTCAGTGCTGACGGGTGTTTAAATACTTACGGTAAGTTTAAATTAAGTTAATATAAAAATAGGCAAATGAAAAAGTAAAATTAGCGAAATGATTAGAAAGTGATGTAGCATATTATTTCTAATAAACATTTTAATATTGTAGGGGATGAAACTTCGCTATTCAAGACCATATATAAATCCGGCCCCTGTGCCCAAAATGCCTCCAGGTCTAGTCGAGTTAATGGAAGGCCTTTCCAGGGAGGTTATAAAGAATAATCCCAGCGACATATATAACTTTTGTGCGGACCACATGAACAAGTTGCTGGAGTTACGGGATGGTCGTCGTAAGTTTTATATCCTATTGACATTATATATTTAATAGTATGATTATTGGTGTCAAATTTAAATCAAAAGTATTTTTCATAAACTTAAACATCCACGTAGTAAACTGTTAAACAACGTTTTTAAAATTCGTCATTTCTTCATTATATATTGGTCTTTTCGCATTGACATTTTTTTAATCTTTTTATAGCACCTAGAAAGTGTTTAGATTTAGAGCAAAAGGTAAATGTAGAGAAAAATATAATAAAGCAAAGAGCTGAACAAAAGCGTGTAAATTATAACAAGAACATGAGGATGAACATACCTCAAAATAATTTAACGAATAATAAATTACATGGAAAAAGTATTACCGAGTCCGAATACCATCACGTAGATAAAAATAATGAAGCTGCTGAATCGAATCCAGTACAATCTGATGAAAAATTTAAAAGTGAAGACTTTAAGTGCGGTGGTACTGTAATAATTACTTCTGAAATGGAAATTGCTGATGAAAAATTAAAAGAAAATGTAATATCTCAAGCAGAAGTTGAGGAATGTTACATCAATGTCTCAGAAGTAACATCAAATGAAAATATCGAAGGAGCAGGTTCTGTTAAAAGTACAAATATTGAAGCGAATATAAATATTTTACCAGATAGTAACAAAAATATAATTGTACTTACTGCTGCTGATGTAAATCATCCGAAAGACAGCAACAAAATTGAAGTTTCAAAACTGGAGGATACTTGTATTTTTACCAATATTCCTGATAAAAAGCTTAACAATGATTTCGAAAACAATAAAGATTTAGGTAATAAATTTAACCATGAAGTCTACGTTCGTCCAAATTATGGAAGCAAAATTGATACTGAAATCGATGAAGTAAAGAACTTCGAAGTTACCTCAAATAACGCGGACATATCTGCAATATCAAATACAGGAAAATGGACGAAAACTATTGAAGAAATTAATGTCAATAAAGAAAGAGAAATGTTTCATGGAAAAGTTTTAGACATCAAGCATGATGAATATATTGATACCACGTCTATTAGTGTGGATAACAATCTAATTAATGATAATCTCAAAGAAAATGTACTATGTAACAAGGAAATTATAGAAACAAATATAGAGTTAAAAATTGTAAACGAAAAAGAATGTATAGCTTTACCAAATTTGGAAGAAGGATTAGAAATGATAAACATAAACACTGTCTATAATGAAACAACACATGGTGATACCAGTATCGACGAACTAAAATCCAATAATTTGAATACGTTGATAACGAACAATGAAGGAGTTAATGATATAACTGGTATTGATCGATATCACGATATTGTTAAAAGCGATGAAACAATAAAAAATAATCTTATTGTACATTTTAATGACAAAGAAGAGCATAATGTAAGCATCACTGAGCCGGGAGACGGTGATGTTTTAAGTGAAGAAGCACCAAAAATTAATGGTATGAAACAATACAACAAAAAATTGCAAAATACAACTGTCACTGACCAAGCTGATGATTATGTTCCAGGCGAAGAAGGGCTAAAAAATAATGTTATTTTACAGTACAATGAAATAGACTATAATAAAACCGTCACTGAACAGGCTGACGGTTATGTTCCAAAAGATGAAGCACCAAAAATTAATGACATTGTACAATGTGAAACGCATAATATTGAAGAAGATAATGAAAAAAAAAATCAATATAGTGAATACAACATAATTGAAGAAAGCAAAAAATCCGATTTACCGAGCACAAACACGGTTTTCAGTTTAAAAATTAATGAAGAAAAATCGGAAGCACCTACAGAATTATCTACTGAAAATATAGAAATAATTGTTGGCAGTAACTCTAGTCTCACCAATAAGGACGAAAAACTACATGATAATGTGACGATAAACAAACAATTGAACGAGGAACATATAACAAATGCAAATGAAATTAAACAAGACTTAAGAGACGAAGTAATAATTAGTAACTTTCAAAACATAGACTGTACAGACATAAAGAAGAATAATTCTCAAAATGACATTGATGTAGAACACTACAGTACCAATTATGAATACAATAATAATAATAAAGAAGAACTCACAACAACAGACACCAACAATGTGAATCCAATGGATCTCGAAAGAGCTGCTATAACCATTCAAAAAGTCTTTCGTAATTTTCTCTTCAGGAGTAAAACTTCTAGTTTTGATGATTCCGGAAAAATTGAATTTAACGTTTTTGAGCGTGACGTCGAAACTAAGGTATTTTTTATTTAACACTTTTCTGGTAATAAAACTTATAAAGCCCAGCAGTTTAAAGAAATTTATTAGTTAGTACAGTTACATATGGACTAATAATTACTAAAAATAAAATTACGTTGTGCTTGGTTGGTTCTTATGGAAGCTAGTATAAAACATTACTTTTGTAATCGCGGTAAAAATTAAGCTATTGCTGTTTAACGTCTATATTCAGCTGTGGAAAACAAATAGGTTGAAATGATTGATGATGATGAATAAGGGATCTTTGTGCTTTATCGGATAGTACACAACAGTGGTGGTAATAGTTTTGTTTAATTACTAAACATATTTTAAAATTTTTCAAAACCGCTGAAATCAAAATTGAAAATAGCTGAATAACATTTTGCAAATAATTATCGTCTATATTATTTTAATAGATTGAGACACCTATTTGTTTTGCAGTTTAATAATATCTATCTTTTTTATAAATAATGATATTTTAAAATACATATATCTGTAAATTATCTTCAGTACCGTACCTTCTAATTTTTCATCGAGTTATTTCCATTACATGTTTTTTAAAGAGATTTTTAACGTAATATAGTTAAAGGTGCAATCTAAAATAACCTAATGCATTAAAACATTACTAAACTAAATTGATTGAAATTTCAGAATGACAATGCATTTGCAAACCACAATCAAAGTTTAAGTAAAGAGAGACGAGCCGTTGGTATAAATCGAATGGATACTGTTTTACAAACAGTTAACGAAGAAAAATCTCTTTCTTTGTCTACCGACGACTCGTCTACGATATCTAGTGCAGCTACTGTTATTCAGGCCCATATCAGAGGATTTCTCATCAGAAATAGATTGAATCGTGACAAAACAATTTCAAATGCTTCTTTAGCGGACTCCGATGATTCGTCAGCTACATTTCTCGAAGGCGATTCCGATTTAAACAAGAATAAGACCGTATTAAACATTCATATCGTACCCGAAGGTGGTCAATTTATAAGCAGGGATGAAAGTTTGTTAACATCGGTTGAATTGTCTTTAGACGGAAGCCCACCGACTTCAGCAAATTTACATCCTTTAGGTTATGATAAAAACGAACGCAGGAAACAATTAAAAAGAGAAGATGCAGTACAATCCATTTCACCTCCTAGCAATAACAGCAGACTAAGTGAAGAACACGATTCCGTGAAAGATATGTTCATCAATGATAAAAAGATACAAATGGAACAAGCAGTTACCGTTGAAGAACATTCGGATTCCAAAATAAATGAAGTTGCTAGTGACGAACCTATTATACCGAAAGAAATTGAAGTAGAACATTCAAAAAATAAAAGTTCAGAATCTGTTGAACTCCTCAAATGTAAAGCTTCTGAAAATTCTACTGACGAGTTAGATGTGGTAACACCATTCAAACCAACCGAGGAGAAGAACAGTGATACTAATAATATTAAATTGCTTCATTCTGGTGAGTTCCACGACATTGTTCTGCCTACAAAGGTGTCCCGCAGTGACACGGAAGTCGTCAGTGGTGAGTGAAGACATCTATTATCAGGTGATAAACCTTTCCGTTCTACTGAGGCCAACGCATGAGTGCTAAATATTTAGGTAGTTTGTACTTGACTGTAATCGTTTTGGCTTTTTAATGCTGCATTAGATTATAGATCTTTTATGTTTTGTAATTTAATAAAACTCCCTCAGTAAGCACAAATTTTATTGTTTTACGGTTTAGTTCAGATATGTATATTTCCATTTTGTTATTTACAAGTATTTTCTACAAAAAAAAAAACCTTAAACTTTCTTACATCACGTTAATAACTTTTCGTGACTATTGCTAATTATTTAGAAATAGCTTTTAGATATATAATAACCGCATTAAAATATTATTACATTATATCACGGCAGCGTTTATTATTAATAATATTCTTATTGTTTTAAGAATCTACAATGTTTTATAATTTATTTTAAATAAACATGCAATATTTTTAATGATACTTTGAAAATACATTCAATTTTAAAAATTCTTGAATGAAAGACAGATAAAATATTTTCTATTTTTTATTCAAAGAGTTTTAATTAAATTAATATTAGGGAACATGGCGGTTTTATGTCTATGATATGTGTAAAATTGTAATACTTTGTAGTTTCATATATTTTCTTTTCAGATTTTTCAAACGTACTGGTGTACTTTCTAGTTTGGAATAACTAATTGACTACAATAGCCAGGATTAATGTTTGGAATCAAAAATTTGTTTAACACATATTAAAGGAATTAACATATGCACAACTCTTATTTACATTTTTATTACATTGATCTTATATGGATTAATTGCATTTTAATTTATTTCTTGACGTTCCCTACTCGTCAGAAGTAATTACAAAGATTTATAGCTTGGTCTTGCCTTCATTTATTCTTATTTAAAGAAACTGGATAGGTTACTTATAAGTAAATTAAATATTCTATGGCTGTTAGGTAGACTCTGGAACTAGCAAATAGAGAAAAATATCTTGAAGAGATTTTAGTCGTGAGTAATAATAGTTTTTTTTTTCCGCAGAGTTTTATCTACAATCATACTACTATGTTATAGCATAACATTAAATTTATAAATACAAAAACAATACGGTTTAAAGCAAAACAACACAAAACGCACATTTTTAAACTTAAACATATTTACGATGAGGTGCTAACCGTTTCATGCTAAAATAATTAAAATCGTCGCGTCGTCCGTTCTCGAGTTTTAGCGAGACTACAGGTCTTCCTTTTATTTCTGATGATATTAATAAGTAAAAATATTCCTATTGATTTAACCTTTCAACTAACATCACAATACATTATGTATTTTTAATTGCATTTTTCGGGTTCAAACACATTTTGTATTAGTCTTCGAATACAGTTCCATTTGTTTTCAAAAATAAAATGATATCTTTCTGAAAAATTTCCTGTCTACAATATTTGAAATACTTTTCTTTCATGTGGCAAAGCCGTAGGACGCATAAATGAAAAATGAATTATTATAATTATATATACATATTACTTTCAAGAAAACTTTCACAAATAAACCTTACCAGTATTATATAGTATGAAGCAAACTCGGTGAAAATTAGAAAACGGCCAAGTGTGACTCAACATTAGTATACATAACTGAACAAAATGTTATTTTTTTGTGACTTAATTTAAATTCTTAATATTATATGGAAAAATTATACTTTGTTTTGCAAACTAGCACCATATTCTGGACTACGACAATAATTTCAAAACTAAATCAGCCCAGCCGTTCGCGAGTTTTAGCGAGACTATCGAACACTTACAGACCTTCCTTTTATTTCTGATGATATGTTGTTAAGTAAAAATAATCTTTTTGATTATGTTATTGATTATGATATCGACTGAAATCAAAATATACATTATGTATTTTTTTATTGCATTTTCCGCATTCGATTTCTGGCACAAACACTTAAGTACAGTCCTATTTGTTTTCAAAAATAAAATGAAGTCTTCTTTCAGGAAAATTTCTTGTCTACAGTATTTATAGTAATTTTCTTCCATGTGGCATAGCCGTAGGATGGCCAGTATAAATGAATTATGAATTATTATTATATATATATTTTATTTTCTAGAAAATTTTCTTAACTAAACTTTAACATGCCTAATATATGTATTGTTTTATGCCCAAAAGAATGACAAATCGCGAGTGTAAGACACAGCAGTCATGCACACGG
>DWLS01000449.1:0-30431 GCA_018246255.1 Pachliopta kotzebuea | reverse complement strand
AGATCTCGCTTAGATAAGATCAGAGCCGTTGGAATTTTGTTGGTATGTGGTCGGGTTCAAGAGTTGTGGGTGCCCAACGTTTCAGAATTTTGTATGGGCTACTTGTATATCTTATACATAAACACTGCCAAAAGAGTCATCACACCTTTTCCAAAAATGTTATTCAAGAATCAGTCATTAAAATAAATGCTGACATTTTTTAATATGATAGTTAATTAATTATATATTATCATTTAAGCCAATTAAGTTCGTCCTAAAATTTGCTTATGAAGTTGCGTCTGAAAATTTTAAGTACGAGCTTTTTAAATTAACAGATTACGTTTCTAATGGATAGACTTCACTATAATAAAATCTTCAAAAATTATTTTTTAGTAAACTTCATTATCATTTTTAAATTTATTTATTTATCTTTATACTCGTGTTAAATCAGATTAACTGTTTTTTATTTGATGAGACGTCGAGAGGAAGGCGTTCACCTGATGATAAGTACGCCTATCCATTACATTGCGTTAAGTTGGTATACACAGCACTATACGCTTGTCGTTTTACGACATAAAATGTTAAGTATTGTTACCCTAGTAATTTTACTAGCTAACAGTTACCTTCAAACGAGATGCTTGCTCTTAATAATGTAGCTATAGCGGCGCTAGTTAAGATGGTATACACAGTATCGCATTGCGCTCGACGACTTGTGACGTAAGATGTTAAGTATCGTTACCCCAGTAATTTCACTAACTACAGCACCCTTCAAAGCGAAACATGGTAATGTTTACACATTACTGTTTGGCGGTAGAAATAGAAGCTACAGTGATACTTACCTAGACGATCTCCGGCAATAGAGACCTACCACCAGTTAAGTAGTTTAATTCTTTATTATAATTTAGTTTATGAAGTCAAAGTCAAAATTTTTACTCAGTATAGGAACAATAGTTCACTTATTAAACGTCAGAAATCTACCAGACATTAGCAAAGCAAAGGCCTTGGTCCTAAGAAGAATGGGCGCAAGAAACTCAGCGGGCTATACACTATTTTTTTAATGAAATATGTATAAATTATATTAAAAGAGGGAAACTCGGTATACTTACTGGATAAAATCTATATTAAAGAATGGAAATTAAAAACGGTACTCGTAAAAATAAGTAACGAACAAAGCGAATCAATAATGACATAAATAATGTTATGACATTTGTTGTATATGAATAAAGCACTGTAATGTTATACATAATCTTCTATGAATAAAGCACTATAATATTTTACATAATCTTCTATGAATAAAGCACTATAATATTATACATAATCCGAAATAACTTATTTTCTACAATAATCGATTGGTCACGGCGTTAATAAAATAAGCAATAGAAACGTAACTTATGCTCAAGTAGAAATACCGACGGCTTCTCCTCTACAGATTCAAACAATACGCGAGTACATATACACTCGATAGTAAGTGATACGTCAATAAGAAAGCAGCGCTAGTTTTTTTTTAATATTTATACTCGATTTGATACATAGCTTGAAGCACGTGATATTAGTTGTTATACTAACTGCACATCGATTGGTAAATTCACTGGTGCAAGCCAGATCTGAACCCGGCACTACGTGGCCCTAGTTAGTATGATATACACAACTTGACTACTTTTCTGCTACATTTTAAAAATACCACGACTTCCGTCTTCACTCATCTGAGCGGCTATAGGGTTTAAAGGACTATAATCAAAATGAATAGATAATACTGAATTTTTTAATCATATTAACAGTAGATCGATTATCTATTTCGATTCGGTTGTCCCACACATTTTATTTACAGCTCGAACGAAAGCGAAAACTATGCTCTCTAACTTGTTCCGCCGTAAAATTCCGTAAACGTCATAAAACCTGCCTTTCGTAGAGTTGTCGCTAACTTAAATGATACTTCACGCCCGTACCGAAAGCAATAAACTTTCAATATGTTCTCCCCGCTCTGTGTTACTTAAATGAGATTCTATTGAGAAACTTACATCAAGTTATAAACGTCTACACTCCCCACATGACTAAGTGAAATGCTAAAACCTTACATATTTAAAGCTAATAATATGAATACTTACATAAATATTAATAAATTAACACTTCGGATGTCATTTCTGATTAATGACGCTAATGTACTACGTACAAAATATTAGAATACAGAGTAAATATATATTTAACAGTACATATAAATTGTATAAAACTATAAGCAAAATATAATAAACTATATTATAAGTATAATAAGTAACTATGTAAAAGATATAGGACAAATTGGATACTAATGAAGTAAGGACTTGATGTATATATTTAAATATATAGACAAATTTTAAAATTGTATGAAACCGTTTTAACGAAGACCCTGACTTAAAGTGACAAGGAAATGAGATGTACAATAAAAAAACATCTTAATCTTTAAAAATCAAACATTTCATATGTCTAGCTTTAAAATCTAAACTCGCTTTAAATACAGTGAACCTATCAGGAATACGGCTTTGATCTAATTTTATCTAGATATAAACGCGTTTTGTTTCGGATCGATTCACTGCCTTTGATCGTGCATGCTGTAGCTCAGTATCATTTTTAAGCAGTTGTTATACAGAATTGTTTATTTAAAATAGAATGATTTACAATGCGTTTGTATTAAAGAGTCAGTTAGCCAAGGTCCCAATACAATACTCTTATAAATTAAATGGATTACAAAAAAATCTGACTTTAATGTAGTAATTGAATCGTTGATTTCAGCTTGATATTCCAGTAAGGAAAGGAGGCTTTGGAGAACGTCTATGTAGGAACCACCGCGGCTTCTCTTTCTACCGCCAAATAGTAATGTACAAACATTACTGTGTTCCAGTTTGAAAGGTGCTTTAAGCTCGTAAAATTGCTAGGATAACGAAACTTAGCAACTTCATATCAAATCGACGAGTGCAATGTAGCTCTGTGTATACCATTTTCACCAGCGCGTTGTTATTTGCAAACGTATCACTTACCATCAAGTGAACATATTGTTCGTTCCGTTGCCTCATCGTATACAAAATAAGACAACTGACATACCAATAACTCTTCTTGAAACATTAGCCCAGAATTCCCATCAAGAACAATTTACTGCTAATCACGACTAATCCAAAAGTTGGTCCTGTAAAAGTCTAGATTGTTTTACTTTATTTCTACATTTCAATAAATATTTAATTAGTACTTAATAAATTACTTGAAAGATGTAGAAGAAATTATAAAGAAGATATGGACTATAATTTCATTTAACTTATTTTACATTCAAATTTCTTTTTCAATGTTTATAGCATTCGTTATTATGATATCCATATTCAGCATTACTTCTTGCATTGTGGTGATATTCATAGTAGTAAGTACGGACGTATTTCACAATCTACTCGCAATTATAACACGACGACCGACCTATTAGTTTAGTGGGAGATATTCAAATGGAATCAATCACAATATCAGTCTATTTGTCCGTCAGTCAATCAAATGAATTGGAGCGGGTGAAGGCGGAGTCATCGCTACCAAACACCATGAAGTGTCAAGTACGGTGGGATTGCTTGCGTGTGGGCCCCCTCTTGACACTGTTTTGCTTCGATGTTTGTTCACTTTACTACTGATAGCATACGCAGTAATATCTGTAAATAATTTTAATTCAACATATATTCAATGGAGGTGGAAAGGTAGTTCTGGAAATAAGAATAAGTTAATACACCCTCAGTCCAGATTATTCAAAATATTAATCTCGTTTGTAGGATTGTTGGTGCGTTATCACAAATTACGATATGATATCTTAACTCTTCCAGAAAGTAATTTTAGAAAAATGTTACAAATACGTTATGCATAAAAGCTTATTAGGAGCTTACTGATTACTTGAATGATCGAATAGCTTAGTATCTATCATCCAATTCGCCAGCAACAGTTACAAGTTTATGTACTGTAAAAGTTATTGTTAATATTATTTTTAGTAGATTGCTGCAGAGTTGGTTGCGTCATTTCCCTTATTAATTGACGTTCAAAAAGTATTTATATATTATGAATTTGATTTTGACCTTGAATTATGTTTAATATGTATATATATTTTACTGTAGTAAACAACAACACAAGCAATAACAACTGATTGTTAATCTGCCCATAACAATGAGGCACTTGATATAACTATATGTCAAGATATAAGCTGTTATACATCTCATTACCCCGTTAATTACACTACTGAACGGATACCACATTTATCATAACCCGCAGAAAAAGTCCATTATTAATAATCCTTGTTAAGTTAAGTAATAACTTTGATATATCCTTAGCAGCTTAAGCGGTGTAATGATAATGACGATACTCTGCATTATCTTACTATAACATAACTAATATAAAAGTAAATAAAGTATATCTAATTGTATGTGGGGTGAGGTATAAATGGCCCCATACTACAACTCATGGGACCCAAGACAACCTCATCTGGTCGTGGTGCACCTTGCTAATTCACCAGGCCAAATGGTGGGAGATAGTCCAAACTCCCACTATACTGATTTTGATGATAAAATGTATCCTGTCGTACGTAATATAATTTAGAAAAAAAATTCCAAGATATTTTCTTCTTCTAAATCTTATTTCCTCATGACTGAGGGTCGTTGTCTTCATGTGTCTTCACATACTAGTCCGACCACGGATGGTCATCACATAGATATGTAGGTTTCTTCACGATGTTCTCCTTCACCGCCAGAGCACGTGGTATTAGTTGGTGTTATACTAACTGCACATAAATTGAAAAATTCATTGGTGCTGGTTGGATCTGAACCTGGTACCTTCGGACTGGAAGACAGGCGTTCAAACTACTAAGCTATCACAACTTAGGAGATATGTAAGAAGGATTAAAACATTAACAGGACAACAATATCCTGAAACATAGGTTTGTTACTTAATGTTATTAACTGTTATCACTTTCTGTACTCAAGTATTTTACTAGAAACACTTTCCGATAAGCACAAACCAAAATCAGTTAATAATCGACTCTATGATTACAAAAATCAACTATTAATAAACATAAGCGTTGTCGATTATCGATTCGGGGTCACGAAATCCATACCAATTTATACATATAAATGTACGACCATAAATGGTCACAATCAAACAGATCAACTATCTAACGGTGATAGGGTCGCCCACATGCTCATTTTATAACACCTGATCGATAAACAAAAAAAAAAGGTTAAAATACTTAAAAACCGTGGTAAAATGTAGTAGGCAAAAATTACTGTGTGAAGTAGACAAAGATTTTTTTTAAGCTTTATAGCCCCGTGATTTGATAAATAGCTTAAAGCACGTGATATTAGCTGTTATACTAACTGCACATAAATTAAAAAATTTATTGGTGCAGGCCGGATTCGAACCCGGTACCTTCGTAGTATAAGGCAAGCGTTCTTCAAACCACTAGGCGATACTGACTTCAAGGTGGCAAGAAAGTAGTGCAATGTTTATCATCCTAACTAGCACCATATTGTTACAAGCATGAGCTTACCATCCGTACTTAATAGAAGAAGAAAGTATCACTTCTTCCCACCTCTTCCTCCTTCCCCAAATCCTCTTCCCTCGTCTCCCTCTTCTCCCCTATATTATATAATTTATATATGTATATACTTTTCAGCTCGCGGAGTCCGGATCCGCGAGCGCAGGGTCCGATGAAGCTTTCGCGGCCATAATAGTGGCCAAAAGCATCGACATCACCCGAAAAAAAAAGAAAGTATCAAAAATAAAAATCTTTAATTTTGGTCCAATTCCTTAGAGAGCATACCTTGCCTCCGGCAAAATAACAAATCTCATTACTCCAGTAATTTCATCACCAACAGCACTGTTTAAAGCATAATATTTTCATACATTTTGCTTTTGTCAGAAAAGGAGACTTCTGTGTTTTTTATTTATTCGACGAGGCGGCGAAACGAGCACAGCGTTCACCTGATAGTAAGTGATATACCTGCTCATAACGTGAGGCTGGTAAAGATGGTATACAGCACCACATTACTTTCGTCGTATTGAGACGAAAGGTGTTAAGTCTCCTCACCCCTGTAATTTCACTAGCATACAGCACCTTTCAAACCGGAACACAGTAATGTATGCAAATTACTATTTGACAGTAAAAATGGGAGCTGTAGTGGTACCTACCTAGGCGGTCTTTGGTAAGAGTGTACTTAAGGAGATGATGACAGAAGACAAAGATCTGTCAGGATTGAGTTTAGAACTCTTACTCTATCTAAGTTCTTCTCCGTTTGTTTAACTCTTAACAAGATCTTTTTGAAAAGCCACTACCAGTTGTTGTATATCAAGATTTTGTCTTAGTAAGAAATCATCGAGTGTTAATTAACCGTTTTATATTAAAGCGAAGTTCTCTCACATTCTAGGTTGCTTCTGATGTTGTGTGGTTTACGATCAATTAATTCATTTACACAACCAGAATACACCTTGAGTCACTTTCTCCTAGATTTAATGAATTTTTACGTGTCAACCCTGACGATTGCCCAATATAAGGGCTCCAGTAACGAAACACTTATGTTTAATTCATTACATCATTAACGTCAGCGGTGACCTGCTGTTGAATCATCAATAAATAGGAAACCGTATAACCCAAAGTTAATAGTTAAAGTAGTATAGTTAAATCCAACTTTACTGTAATCTAAGAACATTAAAAATAGAACTAAGATAACTAGTCGCAAATGTTAACTAAAGAAATTTTTGAAGTAAATGTTTAAATACTTAAATAGCTCAAAGTTATAATTGTCGTCGTAACGAAGGTTGTTCATTATGATATTGTAGGATAAAAAAGAGAAAAATACGACATTGAAGACTGGAAAACAATAGTAAGTTTATGACAGTAAAATTAGTTGAACTAGATTCACAATTGTTAAAATAAGCGGTTGAAACGGCGATTTGTATCTTGTCTTACTGTGAGTTTTCTTTCAAAGTTTCAATGGCCGTGGTAAATTTTAATAATTTAACACTGTATTATTAGCTGTATCTTAAGATCTTTAGATTTATCTTTGAAGATAACCCATTGTCTTCATCATTTTAATAATAAAATTATTAATATATAAAATTATTTGATACTTCCACATTGCAATACTCAATGGAGTTCAGAACTAGAAACCAATATTTTATTCGACTTGGTGAGGAGGCTCGCAAGGTGTTCACCTGATAGTTAGTAATACGCTTGCCTGTAACAACGTTGGGCTGGGTAAAATGTTATACAAAGCAACATAGTCTCCTTACCCGAGTAATTTCACTAGCATACAGGACCCTATAAACCGAAACATAGTAATGTTAGCACAGTACTGTTACCTACCTAAATAGTCTCCGACAACAGAGTCCAACCTGCAGTAATATTATAAATTAATTTTCCTGAGGATGTAGATTTCCGCGTTGCATTATCTGACTCAACAAAGCGTGATACATTCAATGAAAACCGATGTTGCCATTTCAGAACAGTAATATTTTACCAAGATCGAAAATAGCTTATGCGATTTCCGCATTTACGCGCAGTGACGGTTGCAGACGATCTATATAACCACTTAACAGCCGTGTTCGAGATAAGAAATTAAGTGTAACATTGGTAGTAGTAACGAAAGATATTTCTATTATCTAGATAAGTGATTTAGATTAGATAATTACAATTGGGCAACACAATGCCGCATTGAAAGTGAAAGGTGAAGCTTAAAACAAAGTTCATGTGTGCCGGCATGCGCCACGCGAAGGTTGTCATGTGTGTTTCGAAATTGCCAGCCACAAAATGTATTTCAGCCGCATAATGATCATTTATCAAATCTATCGAGAATAAATCTTGCGGGACGAAAGTAAAAGTTCTAGAATTATATGTCACAATGATCTCAGAAGGACATTTCCTAGGAAATTACATGTCACTGTTTTAGAATCAGTTGTAACCATAATTTATCAAATAATTAACAAAAACAAAACATAGATCATTTAAAAATCAAAAATACAATAATGAAATAAGGTAAAGGTAATTTAAAGAGCGAAAAATACAAAACAAGACACAAAATAAATTAATGTATGTATAAATATATCAGGAAAGTATATATAAATAAAGACAAATGTTTTAAAAGAGAGAAATAAGAAAGATAACTAGCTGTAAAATATAGATGTGCAACAAATTTAGTTAGTGAGGCGATGCATGGAAAGATGATACAAGAAATGTAATTAAAAGGAATGAAAGGTAACATGAGGTATTAAAGAGAGCAAAGTTAGAGAAAAAGAAAAGAATGATGAAAATTATTGGCAAGATGAGAGAAAAGCGATAGCATGCCCATACCCAAAATACAAAGAGGAACGTGCACGTGAACGAGTGAATAAAAAAAAAGAAAATTTTCTATTTGGAGGAAGTTATATTAGCTCAATATGAGAGGTATCTACTAGAACAGGTGCTCGCGCAGATTTCCTGCGGAGCTTCGACTTCTGGTAAAGCAAATAAATCGAAAGGAAACCAACTTATTGAATGGATGAAAATATTTTCTAAAATTACAACTATCTTCTTCCGAATCCGCTAATCTCATCTAATTTGTACGACTATCTTCATGACAGATTACCAGCTGTAAAGACTTTCAGAAGGCTCTTTCCATCACAGGGACATGTTCTATCTTTTAATTTTTTCCATCTCTTTTATAGTTTTACCATTTTCTTTTACTTTCACTCTACGTGTTTTCCTTGTATTCCTTAATCTTCCCTATCATTTTAATTTATGTTTACATTTTTCTGTTATTCGCAATATAGTTTTTCCTCAAAACTATTTCTTCATTTAGAAACCATTAATGAAATTTACCTATAAAAAGTATCATATCACAGCTTTAATCTTTTAGTTTTATAAAATATTAAGCTTCAACCACTACTTAGTGTAAATATATTTTCTCTGCTCAATCCAAACGCAAGGGGGTTCTGAAGATTCACAATCACTTTATAGCTTTGACTTATTGTTCTTTTCTCTGAAAATTGATTATCATTCCGAAGACCTATAGATATGTCTCACAAATAGTTCAGTGTGTTCTAGTAAACTGGACTGAACTACAGCAATCCAAAAATACCAAGTTACCGAATGCAATCAAAATTAACAAACGTTTACACAAAATTTTGCTACTCGTGTTATCTTTAATTTAAAAAAAAAACCGTAGTCTTCGGACGTAGTTTTTCAATTTATTGCTTCGACGGTTCGCTTTAATTGCCGGTAGTAATTACTTTTAACGGATCGGCTGAAACGACGTATTTAAACGAAATTGTCTTTATAAAAAAATTACTTCAAAAGTATATGATGACAAACGTCAAGGTCAACAGAAATCTGGAGCTCACTAAATGTATGTATTTAGGTAGGTACCGCGGCAGCTACTATTACATCTGACAAACAGTACTTAGTTCGGGTTTGAAAAGTGTATGCCAGTGAAATTACTGGGGTAACGAAACTTAACAACTAATGTCTCAAGGCGATGAGCGTAATGTGGTGCTGTGTTTACCATTTTAACCAGGGCTCCGTTGTTATGGGCAAGCGTATCACTTACTATCAGGTGAACGCCTTGGTCGTCTCGTCAATTAGTAGAAATAAAAAAAGTCGTTCAAATCATAATAAGAAATATTTACTAGTTCAAGGTCTCTTACCGGAAATCGTAAGTACCACAGCAGCTCCTATTGCAGCCGACAAACAGTACTATGCAAACATTACTATGTTCTGGTTTGAAAGAAGTTGAAAGCTACTGAAATTATTGGGTTAACGAGACTTTGCACCTTATCTCTTAATACGAGTGTAATCATCTTAAACAGCGTTATATTAGTACAAGAAGGAAGTTCTGTTTTTTGCTTTTTAGATTTGTTTTGAATAAATGTACGAGACCCTTAGCGTTTAAGTTGACCCATATCGAGCTTCCCCGTCGCTTCACAGTGGGCCCGCTGTTGGACAAGTATTTGGGTCGTCGGACTCCGTTTCTGTATCAGTGGGGCTCGCAGGTGCTTTATAACAATACGAAACCGTAAACGTTGTTTTATATACGGCGCAAGTGTAAGCTAGTGTAATTACTGAGGTAACGAGACTTAACATTTTATAACGTATTGTCTCAAAATTACTAGAATAGTAAATGCAGTGTATATCATCCTAACCAGCGCCATATATAACTAACCAACAGGTTAATGTTCAACTTGAGTCGTTGCTACGGTGTATAAAAAATAAATGACGTGTTTAAAATTAAGTAACAGTAATTAAATCTTAATTAAGAAACAAACCTCTCAATGAGCTTCGGTAACGGAATTGAATTACGCAAATGCTCACCTTGACATTTTTCAATGAATACTTCTCGTATGTAGTGATTTGAACGCCGGTCTTCCACTTCGTAGGAACCGGGTTCGAATCCGGCCTGCACCAATTAATTTTTCAATTTATCTGCAATTAGTATAACACCAACTAATACTACATGCTCTGATAGTGAAGGAGAACATCGTGAGGAAACCTACATATCTATGTGATGACCATTCGTGGATGGACTAATATGGGACTGGTATGTGAAATGGAGAAGGCAATGGCAACACCACTCCAATATAACTGCCCAGGAAGTCATCGTGTGGTTCACTACACATGATGAGTACGACCCTTAGTCATGAGGAAATACGACTTACTGCTACTACCTAGCATCACAAATTGCCTTTCGAGTTCTGGCTCCTCGCTAACTCGCATTGGGCCAGTGTGGTAGGAATTGACCCACATCGTCGCAATATTGATGGAGGCTTATGTCTACCTGTGGACATCTATCGGCTGATGATAATTATCAGTATCTTAGTTTACATTTCCTTTTATTAACTTTTTTATAATTTACAATTTTCGTTTTGTTAACATTGAATTTGTTTATCACTTCATCACTCATCACACTTTCATCATCATAGAGATTTGTCCTTGAAGTGGAGGAAATTTAGATGAGAAAATGCTTAAAATTTTTATGTGTAATATTAAATTTTCAAGGTAGCTTCCAGTTGAGATACTTATATAAAATTAATAACTTTATTAATGACATTGATATAGGAAAAAAACTGATCATTTAATAAAAATAACGTAAGAGTACTTACTCTATATTGATAACTTGCATGTTTACATGTAAGGAAACATGTTTAAGTTAGTAAACACTTACCGTTATCAATGATAGCACGTTTACAGCAAACATGAATGAACGAGGAAATCTAGATAATGTTGCCAATAACCACATTGTAATTAACTTTATTTACAATGCTGTTAATGCGTACACTATACGATAACCTAAGTTATTAAGATTACATATAACATAAAATGATAAAATACATGAAGTCTTAATCTGGTTGGTTTGGGCCAGCGTAGTGGAAGATTGCCCAAATCACCACATTATTTGTAGGGCTCTATGTCCAGCTGTAAACGCCTATCAACTGATGATGATCATGATGATATTTAAAAATTCAACAATTGCTATTTACACTCTTATGAATTAAGACGTGAATCGCTGCTTATTTATCAAATGTTGTAAGACGATTATAGAGAGAGTTATAAATAAAAATAAATAATAGTCCTTAAATGTAGAAATCTAATAATAAGAAAAAATAAAAGATGCAAAAGATAAAACAATGAACAAATAAAAAATAACAAAACACAATTGTAAGGAATAAAAGTAAGTAATGTAACAAAAGCGAGAAGAAATGTAAGTGTAAATAAGATACATAATGAAACAAGATATTAAGATAAAAATGCAGCGAATTTAGTCTGAGAGGCGATGCATGAAAAAAGAATAAGAATAATGACAAATGATAAAAAAGTGTATGATCATATCACGAATGAAAGCGAGATGGAAATAATAGGAAAAAGTTAAAAGAAGGCAAAGAGAAAGAATAGAAAGGGTAATATAAAAACAAGGCCCTTTACCCACATCCCGAAGAGAAATTTGTGATTCCGAAATACAACAATATCCACATAGAATTTAATTTTTTTTACTTTCAAAATCATTATCTACATTCCTCAGTGATAATAATCTACCTCTAGAAATAGAAATCCAGGACATTGTTGTATCTTCTGGATGACACTAAGCGAGGCTAAAGCTTTACCTCATTGAGAACCAACCAGGATGTAATAGCGTACAAATATATCTACGACTACAGCCTAGATAAACCGTACCGGATTCCAAGTAGTAAATGGTTTTTAGCGTTATATCTTAAAGTATACATAAAAAATAACGCTAATAATAACCAATTAAATAGTTATTTATAGCCAATATTTTTATATGGAGTGTACCAGAACTTAGTCTCACAGATTCCGCGTTGATCCTAAAAATATAAATATTAATCGCTGTCTCTTCGTCTCCTTTGAACTTAACAAGTATTTCAAGTGTTTTGATCTTATTCATTCAGCAAAGTTCGCATTCCTTATTCATTCATTCATTCCACATTCGCTAAAGACGTATCTTTGCCGAAGGTGGAGGATATTAACAGTCAGGTAATTACTATCTTAGTGTTAGTTATAAATATGTGAACGTTATAAAGGGTACGCTGGGATTTGTATGCCCGCTTGTGGAAGAAAAAGTATTTCAAGAATTTCTAATTATGAAATAATGCAAGCTGTTGTTTATTTCTGAAATTATATTATCTTGTTAAGAAATAGCTATGTTTTATTATTATATAATAATTTGATATTTTTTTGTTTCAGGTATGTTTATAATCATTAAGGACTGTTTTTTGAAGAAGATATTACCATAGAACTTATATGTAAGTAGTTGCTATTAGGTCTTGATAAAAAGTCAAAGTAACTATTACTATTTTTTTATTCAACCTAGCAACGAGACGAACAAGGCGTTCACGTGATAGTAAGTGATACGCTTACCCATAACAACATTGCGCTAGTTATGATGGTCTACACAGAAGCACATTGCGCTCGTCGTCTTGAGACATAAAGTCTGAAGTCTCGTTACCTAAGGATTTTACTAGCATACAGTAATGTCTACACATTACTATTTTACGGTAGGAATAGGAGCTGCGGTGGTATCTATCTAATTGGTCTCTGGCAAGGATAACCTACCAGTAAATAACTATACAATATCATCATCAGGCGATGGACGTCAGCTGCTGGATACAGGCCTCCCCCAATAAGTAGAGATTATTGCGTCAGGCCTATGTGTATTTACCATACAATAGTTATTAAAAAATAAATAATGTCTTTGAGACTTCATAATAAAAACAAATTGTGAAGATGGGCATCAATAAGAGAGCTCGTCTATATTTGTTTTATTTCGTAATTATAAACACGTTAGTAGGGACTTCATTTCAAGTATCATAGAGACCCAGTCAATTCTTTCCGAGTGGGTTTTTGCGAAATCAATGTTTCTAAGTGTCGATACAACTTACAAGTTGCAAGTTACAAATACCAGTTGTTACAGCACGCCATTTCCTACCAAGGTTTAAACGGAGCCGCTACCACATTATTACAATAAGCTGCATAGCTTTAAAATCTAAGCAGAAGGGTTCAATTTCGTTCTACATATTCCTTTATGTTCACTTGTACTTTTTCATTGCAAAATTATACTTGAAATCTACTTAAGTCTTAAGCGAGAATAAATAAAGTTGAAATTTGCGTAATTTAGTACAAAATGATGTTTTTAGTTGAAAAGTCAGTGGACCGCTGTAGACTGCATGACGCGCTGATCTTGTGGTTTTTGCAACCGTCCGGCAGTAAAGTGTTTTAGTGTTGTTTGTAAGCACACGATCGATATTTACCAAAATATCTTCACTTCTTAACGTCCCTCTCTGTCCAGCGGAGAATAGTCAGTTCACCATATTTTACACTGTCTTTTGCATGGCGAAAGAGTTAGACACAACTCCCTAATGTAACGCAGCTATGATTTCTTTGTACGACCAAAGTTACTTTTACCTGCGAATTTGCCCATCAATATGAGTTGTTATTATAGTTGTTGTTGTACCTACTTAGACGGTTTCATAATTATTATCATCATTATCAACTGATAAACGCCCACTGCTGAACACAGGCCTCCCCCGAAGACCTCCACTTCGATCAGATCGATGAGACGGTGTTTGCCAGTATATTATTATGGTTAAATTTCACTATAATTAAACTGCACAGTATAATTAAAACCTTTACATTTTCTCTGTCAGTCTTTGCTTTTGCGTCAAAGAAGGTAACCCAATATAATCTAAATATAGTAGCAACTTATTTAAATGTTCTCTCCTAAGCTTTGACTTTATTAACACTTAATTATAACTTCACGTGATTTTCTGTATAAAATTGTAAACTCATATGTTCATAAATACCACAAAAACAAGATTCTAATGGCTACAAAATTACAATATGGAGTTAATAATTAACAACCAGAATCCAAAATATCCATATAATTAAATAAAATTTGTTAGGAAACCCCCACTTTAACCGTTGCAGCATAAAGATAGTCAAATACTAGAGTACTGACCTAATATATGTACTAATTCATACGATACAAATGTACTGGCGGTAAGTCGCTGTTCTCAGTGACCGTCTAGGTAGGTACCACCGCAGCTGACAAAGTACTGTGCGAACATTACTGTGTTCTGGTTTGAAGGGTGCTGTATGCTAGTGAAATTACTGGGGAGTCAAGACCTAACACCTTGCGTTTTAAGGCGATGAGCGCAATGTGGTGCTGTCTTTACTTTACAAGCGTCTTGTTAAGGACAAGCGTATCATTTTAAGGGGTGCAAGGAGTACCACACAATACCTCACCGTACCCAAGCCAGTCTCTTGCTAATCAACAAACGAGGCTTAAGGTTTATAGCCACGCGATTTGATACATGGCGTAAAGCACATGATATTAGTTGGTGTTATAGTAACTGCATATAAATTGAAAAATTCATTGGTGCAGGCCGGATTCGAACCCGGGAAATTGCAGTCGAAGACTGGCGTTTAAACAACTAGGCTATCACGACTGCTATGGGCCAGCGTGGTAGGAGACGGTGGAAATCCAACACTATTAGGGGATGAAGAAGACTATCACTTACCATCAGAACGCCTTGGACAAGTCAAATAATAATAAGTTATTTATTGCATCATTATGTTGTTATCTGTTAGTTGTCAACTTGTATGACTACATTTTGTCTTTAAGTTTAAACAGAGATTGTCCAAGTGTCGAGCGATAAGTCGTGCCAAAGGTCACTCAAGCGAACGGCCTCCTGTCCAGATCACACATGGGCCCCAACGCGCTCCACGTATATGCTCCGATTATTTCTTACTCCCCATAATCAATGTTCATTAAACCGCTTTTTTTTACTCTCAATTACTCTCGGCGTATAGACGAGGTCATACCCTCGTTCTCGGTAGCGTTGCTGCAAACTTACAGAAGTAACACGCTCAAACTGGTTTTCCTCCAATTTAAAACATTAGATCTGTATCAGCAAGCGCAAATGTAACTTTGTAGTGTAGTAACTTTACAATATTTCACACGTCACTTCATATATTATCCTCTCCTCTATATCAAGTCCTATTATATTTTTGATATTGAAATGTTTATTTATAATAGCAGTAGGCATATCTCTTTGTCAATGGCTAGGAGAGTTGAAAAGTTTGTGCGCAGTCATCGTCACTTAATTAATATCAAAATCGTTAGTTAATTTGCCATAGCTTTCTAAAGCGTCCGTCTTCGTGTCTTCGATGATAATTGCTTGTTACGTAAATATTAGATTTGATGATTTATTCAATTTGCACTTTTCAATTGATTAGCCAATTATGTTTCGTTTATATACGCCTGCGCTCGTAAAATTTGCATTAAAACGGCGCCAGTGGGATTTATGGCCCGACTTTGACTTTCAACCTGCTTCATAATTATAACGTTTTTACTAGCACATCGCTATTGAAAGTGACAAGCATCAGCCAATAAACATCCACCACTAGACTAGGGCTGATCCAAAGTTCTCTTCTCCGATCGGTCCTGCGCTTTTTAGATCCAGTGGATTCCCGTGACCTTCACCGGAACGTCGGTCTACCTAGTGGGGACTTTCCCGCATTCCGTTTACCGGTACTTGGACGCCAGTCTAGAACATAACTGCCCCATTGGCCGTCAGTCTTTCAAGCAGTGTCCGGCCCAGAATCTTTAGGGCTATGTCGGTGACATTAGTTTTTCTGCGGATCTCCTCATTTCTGATTCGATTGCGCGGTGACTCTCGGCCTTTTTATAGTGACAGGAAAATTTTCTTACAGACTAGTACTAAATTATATATAACACATCGATATCGATGGAAATTTAAACTCGCCCCTAATCCTTCATTGCCTTCGGAAGTGTGGAGGCCACCAGTTGCACTGGGCAAATAAAACGGTACAAACTGGGCTTTTAGTTTTTCCTCGACAACCTGAAGACCTAATATTTGTTCATACACCTTTAGCAAAACATACATTTAACACAATACGTAGTGTTCATTAATTTGCAATCTAAGCAGAAATACCGCACTGCTATTGACTTTTATAATAAACATCCTCCTAAATCGATCTTTTTTAAATTTGTTTATATCTATAGTAATTAGATTTATTACTAATCTAGCTCATAGCTTGTTCTCCTGAGAATTAAGAAGGTAAATATTTTTGTGTGACTACTTAGCTGGTACTATATTGTCAAACTATGAGAGACAGAGTATTCTATGCGAACATTCTCCGGTACACACTTCGATATGAAAATAAAGATAAGTTTTAGCACTAATTATGTCAACGTAACCGGCCATATCAGCATGATAACTTATAATAGGAATACTTAGACTAAGTTGAGGTTGAAGACTGATATATTACAAATGTCAACGATATCTCAAAAATCTTATAACCGTAACTATGCAATGAAAGAAATACGATTATACAATATTTATGTAAAGCACCAGTTGTATATAAATACAGAACCGATAATTTAAAAGATAGTTCTCTCTGCCCGTTCATACGGGACATTAGTCCCTAGTTTATATTATTTAAAAAATTGCGTATTATAAGTTTGTTATATAGTTATTAAATAGAATTTGTAATTACAGTGTTAGCTACTGAAAAAAGCTTATTGCAAATCAGGTAAATCTAAGTCAGGTACTGACCAGGTGTTGCTGCAAGGACTAGCACAAGTCAGATAGAATCTGATTGATCAGAGCCGTTGCGGTCATTGCTCCGTCTAATTACAAAGCGTTGACCTCATTGCAACAGAAACTATCTCCATAAAAGGTTTGATGATGAAAACCGCAGCTATCAAGGCTGGTAATAAGCAAGACCCAAGTCATCCATCAAATTGAGATAGTCTATTAGCACAAGAATTCAAGACTGCAAATGAGTACATGTCCTGAATAACCTCAAGTAGTTATAAATTAGTACTATATAATGAATACTTATTTTAGGCTATAACCATTTTTCAATTAGTAAAAAAATAACATATTACTTGTATAAGTAAAATTTTAAATCTTATATAAATTTTTTATTGAATATACAATACTGAATTATTGTTATTTACTTAAAGCTTTGTTTTATTTTATATTAAAATTATTTACAGTATTAAACTATTCTTCTTACTAACCTTAACTAGGTCTCGATTAATTAATTTGAATATTTCATTTAAATTTCATTGAAGGAGTTTCATTCAAATTAACGATATCGGTAATATCAAACTACCACGAGTACAGGGTAAACAATATATAACTTTATAGTATAACAGACTTTGGTAAAATTAATTAAAACAAACTCAAAACATATTTAACTAGTTTGAAATTAAATTCAGGCCTGACCAAAACAATATGTGTAGATCATTTCATACCTTGAAAACATTAATATTGAATCAATTTGAAAAAAAATGTGTCTGATCACACAGGCCTCCCCTAACAATGGGGGGATTTGGGACATCTCTAACCTCGCTGACCCAAAGTGGGTTGAAAAAAAGTCAGAAAATTGTTGTTATGTGAGACCCTTTATTCCTCTTTACATTGTATTATTAATTAAAAATTTCAAAATGTTTCTTCCGAAGCAATTTTAAAGTAGGAAAATAAACGTTAACCTTATAATTTTCATAATTTCAATTTATCCTCAAAGAAAAATCGCTTAACGAACATGAAAGCAAACTTGAAGGTTATCTTGCGGTTTTTTAATTAAGTTAACGTTAAACTTAAAAGGTCGAGTCTAAGAGGTATCTTAAGGATATTGTTGTTGACGTAAAAAAAATAAAAGAAGGCCTTATAAGCTTATATAAGAATCGGCAATAATTTTAACTTAAATCACCTTAGAGTATAACAAGGTAATGAGTATAAAAAAATCTACTTTTCTCTATTTTTTGTGACTCTAATATTATGGATTGAAGCTACGGACTGACAAATAAATGAATTTGAGCGCTCTTGATCTAGAGACGTGGCTATTTACAATGCCTGATAAAAAGGCTTAGAGTCACCCAAAGGGCAATGGAGAGGACTATGCTCTGTGTATCACTGCGCTCTCGAATCAGAAATGAGAAGACCGGCAGAAGAACTAAGGTTACCGACATAGCCTTGTAGACAGGTAGACTTAAGTGGCAATGGACCTAACACATTGCTCGAAGGACTGACGACCGATGGGGCATTAGGGTACTAGAGTGGCGGCCGCGTCCCGGTAAACGTAGTGCTGGAAGGACCCTTGCTAATTGACCAAGAATCTGATGAAGGTCGCGGGGACCCACCGGATACAGATAGCGCAGGACCGATCGGAGTTGAGGAGGACAATGACTGGACATGGTCTCCGGCCGTCGTGTTAGTATATACGCAGGTGTTAGGGACTGCATAATTCAGTTCCCGGGTAAAGCTATGCCTGCATAGCGTTAGAGAGGCCGCGGTTGTGTCCCATTCGGAGATCCCGTGACCTCTCCAAACGCTGAGGATGACCAAGGGGTTTTAGTGGGTAAAAATCTCCATATAACCTTGATTTCCCCCAGAAGGCAAAGCATCTTTCGAAGATTTCCCCATCGAAAAAAAGGCGGGTCAGAGTGGAGATCTTTAGGGGGAGTAGGTCTTTATTGGCTGATGATAATGATTGATCTTGAATTGTTGTTTAAAAATATATATCTGTCATATATTACAAGACATGATGCAGTGTACTGTATGTAAGAACTGACGCCGTGACAAAGTATACAACTGTCACGAGCTCCGGCTCAGCAGACAATAGAAAGCTCCAGCGCCGGAGCTTTTTCCTGACGAGATAGAATCTGTTTATTTATCCACACAGTCCATTGTTATCGATGTTGTATTATTATATCACAAGTTTCAAATCAAAAGAGACAATGCTAAATACATCGCGGGCTGTTGAATTGTTATCGCGCGAGATATCGATCTGGTTTCCCACTATGCGCCTTGGGCCATGGATTTTAATCGATTTGCTTGTAAACTCTATCCAACTGCTGTGGTGAGTTATTCATATGAACAGTAAACACCATCTGACTATTTTGATTTATAACTTCGATGTACCATCTGAATATATTTTGGTAGCCACACTAAGCTTAAAACAGAATATATTTATTTTGATATATGAAGGCAATCTGCTTGCTTGTACTTGTGTATACTAACATTATCATAGTGAATACTTGGTTTTTCAGTATTTACTATATGAAAGAATAATATTTATGACTTCAAGAAACCAAATAAACCAATTCCCCTCCTCCTTCATTGAACGTGAAATAGTCAAACACAAATTATCTCCTAGAAATTTAT
The DNA here is from genome assembly GCA_018246255.1 of Pachliopta kotzebuea. Classification (NCBI taxonomy): domain Eukaryota; kingdom Metazoa; phylum Arthropoda; class Insecta; order Lepidoptera; family Papilionidae; genus Pachliopta; species Pachliopta kotzebuea. The sequence continues at coordinate 10,727 of DWLS01000449.1, read as the reverse complement.
AGATCATATTTGATGTCCAAAAATATCTTTAAGTAATTTTTCAGCAATTTTAACTTTAATTCATATATTTAATATCTATGGTTTAATATTAATAATGAGACACAATATCATAGAAATCTAATATCAGTCATTTTGGACTTCCGATTTATGTGCTTCACACGCTTGCCTATAACAACTTAGTGCTACTTAACATGGTATACATAACACCATATTGCACTAGTCGCCTCGAGACATATAGTGTTAAGTCTCCTTACCCTAGTAATTACACTAGTATACAGCACGCTCCAAACAGGAACACAGCAATGTTTACACGGTAGTGTTTGTCGAGTGCCATAGAAGCCTTGGTGATACCTACCTAGACGGTCTTCGGTAACGGAGACATACCAGAATTTAAATCAATAATAAAGTTCTTTTTGTTGTTATTTAATAACAATATAACTTTGTGATGAAATATTAAACTCATATACGCTTATCCCTATATTGTTTCACCTGTCCTAAAACAAAGGAAAGTTTGCCTCCCCGTTGCTGCAAATCATCGGCGCGAGCGAGATCGCGATCAACTTTTACCGCCTAACGAACGATGCTGAGATACCGCAGATAAGCAGATCAGAAGGGCGATGCTGGTGTCACCATGATGTTCATATTACAAAGAATGATTCTCAGATCCAGCTTAACAAAATCCTTTATCAGAAAAACTAAGCTTTTAATAGATCTAAATCTTTGATCCAAAACACGACACTACAAGACGTGCTAGCGATCACTACTGATATTAATTTTCTTTAGTCTTCACTTTCATAAATGTCCATCAGCACCTACACTTAAAATATGTAGCCTGCTGTACAATGAAGTACAGCATAATAAACGCCTCGAAATATATCTAATTACCAGAACAGTTTCAAAAAATTTCAAAAACCAGACCAAATTAATGTTCAACAAAACCAAACAGATGTGTAACAAAATTTAATTTAATACAACAATATTTGTTTTACAAGTAATTAAAGTAAGTTAAAGTGTAACAATTAAGTTTCTTTTTATTATTATTTATCGAAGCGAAGGAGACGTTCTCCTGATGGTAAGTGATACGCATACCCATTACAAAACGAGGCTAGTTTAGATGGTATATATAACATCACTACGCTCTTCACGTTGAGACATGAGGAGTCGTTACTCCAGTAATTTTACCAGCTAACAGTACTGTTTGTCGGCTGCAATAAGAGCTGGGGTGGTACTTACCTAGATGATCTCCGCCAAGAGAGACCTACCAGTAAATATATTTTAAATACATCATGGTCACTCTAAGCCATACTCACACGACCTGCCGGAACGGTAGATAAGAGCGACAAACTTGTTGCTTGGCTCAAGCACACAACAGTAGCGTAAGATCTCAAGATAAGCAGCCGAAATTCCAAAAGTCGACTTAGTGGACGTGACTAAAAACATTGTTACATCAAAACGAAATAACGCGTCAGGAATTTGAATTATATTCAAAAACTTTCTTACGCTTTAATATTCTAGTTCACTAATCTGAGGTTAGATTTCGAAAAAATTCTTATACATGATCCGTGGCTTTCATCACTTGTCTTCTTCTACATCAGCCGATAGACGTCCACTAATGGACATAGGTCTCTTATAATCTACTTACAAAATACGATCTCATGTTGTTGGAAACCAGTGACTACTAGCGACTCTTTATATCGTCTGTCCACCTAGGTTTTCATCTAGTATGAGATTACATCTATGTAAATTCATTGTGTTTAAATGCTCTAAATATATATTATATTGAGCTTTGTTCCTTATCATTAATACATAATTTTAAAATGCCTTCTTCTATGTCGTAATTCCTCATGATTGAGGCTCGTAGTCATCATGTGTAGTAAACACGACGACTTTCTTGGTAGTTAGAATGGAGTGGTGTTGCCATTGCCTTCTCCATTCCACATACTAGTCCGACCGCGGATAGTCATCGCATAGATATGTGGGTTTCCGCACGATGTTTTCCTTCACCGTCAAAGCACGTGGTATTAGTTGGTGTTATACTAAATTTAATTTTATAAAAAAAAGCATCATCTTTCTTAGGTCGGAGGCCTTTACTTTGCAAATTGCTAGTAGATTTCTGATGTTCAATAAGTGAACTATTGTTCCTACATTGAACAAAAAATTTCGAAGTTGACTTTTTCTTTGAAACGGTATCAAAGTAAAAACCACGATAGTCTCAACTTAACCAAATAAATCCGATTTAGAAGCATCTAATATATCTAATCGGGATTTTGACAAAACAAATAATAAACTCCCGTAGGAGTATAGCTATAATGGTTTGCTTATTACTTAAACCGGGAACAAAGCCGTGGTGTGGAACTATGGGACCGCGATAATTCTCAGCCAATTATCTGGCCTCGTCATTGTTCCTAGGGCCGTTATTACTACCGGCAGGGTGTTACTCGCCGCTTAACAGCATCGAATTTAATCAGTACCCTTTACTCGAACAATAATCTGACAAATAAACCTTATGACATTAAATAAACTTGACACTAACGCGTACAATTGATAGCAATTACATTTATCTGGTTAGGTCTTTTGTTGTAACACGTCTAGAAACAACAATTTTTTTACTCTCGATGTGATGAGACATAAAATGTTAAGTCTCCTTACCCCAGTAATTTCTCTAGCTTACAAAGCCCTTTTAACCAGAATACAGTAAAGTTTGCACATTGCTATTTGGCGTCAGAAATAGGAGCTGCGGTGGTATCTACTTAGGCGATCCCCGCCAAAAAACCAATTACAGGTAGAAAAAAAGATTTTTGGAAATAAATGTTGTAGATTATTTAGAAATATAAACCGAGACGAAATAGGACAAACTAGATGAACCGGCCGTAGTAAAGGAAATGAGAGAAAACAAAATAATTGAAGAATGAAACAGAAACTGGTATAGACGAAACGCTCTCCAATTTCACGACACAAAAGCATCGAGAAGCAACCGAAGTCAAATTACAAAGAAATCGCAACAAAGAGAATAGATTTCGGCGATGATTTGTTTTATTTTTTAGTACAATCCTTTACAAATTGCTTGTAATTAAAGAATGAAACGACATCGTCTAGACAGATGTTGCGCAACTGCCTGCATTGTTGCCTTACTACCGGCCCACGCTACAATAAAATGTATAAAAGAAAAAAACCTTATGAATGAAAGTTGGTAGTGAAATTGTGAGAACTACATCACTACATTCACAGCCACTACTGTGTTATATACTATGTACTAGTATATGCTGTACTATGTACCACTAATAAATATTTTATAAAAGAAAAACTAGAAAAAAATCTTTATCATCAGCAGATAGACAATCACTGCTGGATACAGCAGGCCTCTCTCAATAATGAGAGATTTGGGCCATCTGCGACTAGTGCAATTACTGGGGTAACAAGACTTAACACCTTCCTTCTCAAAGCGACGACCGCAGTGTAGTACTATATATACCTTCTTAACTGCCGCCTCATTGTTACGGGCAAATGATTCACTAGCTATCAGGTGAACCTCATGCTCATGTCGTCGCTTCGTAGCGTAAAAAAAATCATGTGATTTCAGAATCGAACAAAAGGTCTTCGTGCAGCTAAACAAGCGTTTAACCGCTGCGACAAGAAAGCAGTAAAACAATGCGGCAGTAACTTGTCAACGAACTACGAACCAACGTACGGATGCCGTCCGCAATCGAAATCAATCAATCACAACTGAATCATGATTCAGTCGCGTACTATCTATAACTACAGTGGACAGTCGCTTATCTATCGACAAATGATTTAGCTTTAGGCGACGACATTTTCACTCTACCATCGATAACTATCGAGATGACTTCACGAGATACGGCGGCATGCACCGATTGAAATATGTTTTCTATATCATATCAACAAGCTTTTTGATTCACTTTTAAAAGCTTATTTTGTTCATCATATAAAATATTAATAGATCAGAATCCTGAGAATTAACCGTTCATACCATATATTCTGCCTCCCCCAATAGTGGGGGAATTCACGCCGTCCTCCACCACGCTGGCCCAATGTAAGTTAGTGAAGAAAAATGATTCACATTTAAATATGGCAAGTAAAAAAACTACGTATTTCTAATACAGCAGACTTCCGCTCCTACTAGAAGGATGCTATAGCCGGTCTGTTTACAGAGATGAAGAAACTAATTACAGTGAAGGCGACAACCACAATGTTATGAACGAATACTGTTTGGAGTCTCTTTGTTATTGGCTATTTTTTATACCATCAGATAGACAACATGCCATGGTATAGAAAAGACATTTCATAATGATCAGTGCAATCGCGACGCAATGCAAATTGTTCGTCATACTGACGTATCAATTACCAACGGCATCATTAATCAGTTAATATAGATAATGATTTGTGTGTAACTTGGTATGAGGGGTAGGAGGAGAGGAGAGGATCGGGCCCTGGTTTCAGCCGCTGCCGTTTCGTGTTTCTGCGATGCAGCATACCTTACTATATAAAGAGCTTGAAGCGTGAATAACTGCGGTGAAATTGATTGATTCAAGCCGTGTGCCCCCTCAATTGACAGTAGTTAAACCGATGCCGGCATGAAAGTGATCCGCGTGGAATTCAGTGAGTCAACACGCGATTTCACATGTCGACTGTGGGACCGATCGTTAACCATTACATTCAAAAAAAGAGAAGTGTTGTTAGTTTAATTTGCGCTTCTGTAAACCTATGTACTTATTTAGTCTCTGCGCTCTAAGATTTACATATTTTTTTTGTGTATAAAACTGATTAAAAAGAAACTCCACATTTTTTTTACCACTAAGTTAGCAAACAAATATACAGCCTACCTGATAATAAGCAGTTATCAAAGCCTGCAGCACCACCACCAGAGACAACACCGGTGCTTTGCTGAATCCGGTAGTTCCTTAGAAAAATTTAATAAGTATTTTTTTTGTATCTTATAGTCGAAGAGACGGACAATAAGTTAACCTGATGATAAGTGATACTTTGGTTTAAAAGCAACGTTGCGCTGTTTAAGACGATGCACACTGGACCATTGGACTCCTCACCTTAACACATTAATTGTTAAATACCTCAGTAATTTCACTAGCTATAGAATTCTAATTAGAATATAGTAAAGTCTGTCCAGTCCTGTTTGTCGGCTGCAATAGGAGCTGCAGTAGTACCGACCTGGACAGTCTATTGGTCTCTGAACAAGCTTTAGCACTAAGTTGAGGCATGGAAACGTTTACAAAAAGCACATCCATGAATAAAACCAGTAGCTTGATGATTTTTTTGTAGCTCGAGAATTATATTTCAAATTGTTAACTGCCGAGCTACAGAAACTAAGCAGCCATTAAACGTAAAATATGTAAAGGTACTTTAAAATTTAGATTTTTCTGTTTATTATTCCATACGTTTTCCGCCAGTATTCTCAGCGGAGTGCTGACATACGAGAACTATGCGCGGGTAATTACCCCCGTGGAGAACTGAGACATCCATCGGTCTGAGTGCTTAATAGGCGCCATCGTCAGCACCAGGCACTTGAATGGATGCTATTGGTGCATAAATCTGCCGCAGGAGCTATTAGCCGCGGACGCACTGTTGGCGGAAATGAGGGTTAATTTATCGACATCAGTTGCCTACTAGGTTTTATATACACCAAATGAGAACATAAACAGACTACATCGAAATTTATTGATAAATAATGATATAGACATTCTTCTAAGTAATCCGGTGAGTTTATTGTCGACATTACCAAAAACTAGAAGATCTTTATATTAATTGACAATGTATAAAACATAAAATAAATACTTTTTTGGTACAAAAAATCCTATAGTTTTGATAGTAACAAAGACCTTTCCTGGCCTTTTAACACACTGTTGCTGTCTTCAGTCTCAGTTATTTGTGAGTCATAGTATTTTAGCAAATACACTTCAGTTTTTCTGCTAGATTATCAGTAATCATCACATGAAATTATCGTAGATTAGAACAAGGTAGACTGTTGATAACAAAATAATACGAAAGAAATTATAATCATCAACTAAACAAATACTCAATTAGATGTTTGTGACAAAATACTAGACACTAAACAGCCTCAGGACTTAAATAACACAGACACTGATGAGCAAGCGACAATCTTATTGAACCACTTTTGTATACCCCATAAATATGTGTGGAGATTTGTGAATGTTTTAGCTGATGATAGTTGGTTAATAGGGTCCAATTAAAAAACAAAATTAAAAAGGCCAATGACCGGCTTTTTAATGACCAGGCGTACTAATTAGTCCAATAAGCCACTAACATCATTTCGCTATTAATTGAAAAGGGCGATTGTAGAGGAAACATTGAATTAGGAAGCAGCCATTTGTATGTGGGTACGAGCTCATTAATTTTAATTGATGTTTATGGCGAGTCCAATTCCACATGCATAGCAATCCTATGACGCTAACTACTTTCCACTGGGTCGTTATGTTCACAGCGATACAGCTCGGCATAATCAACATGCACAGATCATGGTTAAAATGGCAACTCCTCTAATAACATACTCCTCGATGATGGCAATAAAAAGGCTAACAGACGTCTAAGCGCTTTTCCCGGAGTCAGCGATACCGAAAGAACCTTCATTATCAAGGATTCTTACAGCTTATGTATCTTGGTAGATTAAGTTTCCATTGATTTGAAGTAAACACAGAATTCATTTGATCATTTTACAGCAAACTGTTAAGTGTTTAGATTTATCGGAGAGGAAAAAGTGGGCAATCCCATTTTTTCCTCTTTCTTCAAAAAAGGCTTAGTAGGATATGTTATAATGCAAATTAGCATACTTATATGATGATTAACAAAAAATAATATGTCTGCTTAGGTGGTCTTATTTTCCGTTTTATAATAAACCAACGGAATAGATAGAAAGCTAAGGTTACTGGTGGTAGGTCTTCGTTGTCCGTCTAGGTAGGGGTACCACCGCAGCTCCTGTCACAGTCGACAAACAACCAATGATCAATCTTATCACTTACCATCAAGGAAACGCTTTACTAATCTTGTCGACTAGTAGATTAAACAATAAAAGGTCACCTGGTCTTAAGTGACCAGAACTATAATGTGCCAAATAAGATTTTTTTTAATTAGGCAAGTTTTGTACATTACTTAAGCAGACTTACAATTCAATTGATTGACAATGTTTTTATTTATTTAATACTATTGTTCCATAATAAATTATTCAAAGTTATTATTATAACAAAAAGGGGTTTCATTTCGTTTGTGATATGTGCCAATGGTGCGCACGGTGAGTCCAGATAAAAATAGATAACATCAGAACTTATACTCCAGGCTTGCGTATACTAAATGAGAGATGATGCTGCAAAGAAGATAAATTTATCGATAATTTTATATATATAAATCATTCGCTTAATCATTGGTTAATTACTGTAACGGTTATATTTATTTATTTACCAATTACTATATACAGCAACTATATTTGTTCATTTATTACACTATTTCATAAAATTAACTATGTGATTAACAAACTGTCTAGATAGGTACCACCGTAGCTCCTATTGCAAACATTAATGTTTTCCAGTATGAAGAGCCTTGGAAGCTAGTAAAATTACTGGAGTAACGAAACTTAATACTTTATGACCCAAGACAAGCGTAATGTGATGCTCTGTATACCATCTTAACCAGGAACACGTCGTCATGAGCAATCGAATCACTTACCCTCAGGTGAATACCTTGCTCATCTCGTCGCCAAAAAAGTCAATTGTATGTAATATTACTAATAACTGTTATTAAGTTGAGGAGCAAAGTTATGTCAAAGATTAACGTCTCATGAAGAGGAATTTGTCGATAAAGAGTCAAGATCATCACCAATCTAACCCTTTATTGGCGTGCACAGTGGGAATGTCTAGTGGTCGACTATAAATAAAAGAATCTACCGAGAGATGAAATTGTGAAATAATTATTGCAGTTCATCGTATGGAGCAACAATAAAACTTTGTGTAGACTGTACTGAACCCAATATAATACATTTAGCCGGAAGCATGCAAGAAGAAAATGAAATGTTAAATTAGTAGACTAAAAGATAAAAGTAAGAAAGAGAATAGAATGCAAGGAGGAAATAGGAGAAATGGATTCTTGGCTTCACCAAGGGTTAACGATTTAAGAAAAAAGATACGAATCGATTAAAAGAAATCTTTTACAAATAGTAAAAGTAAAATTAGTAAGGCTGTAAAAGTATAAAGATCTGTTACAAATCTTGACTTTGTTTTGATCTACTGAACAAAATTATTATTTAGAAAAAACTAAAGAAGGAAACAACTTCTTTATCAGCTCATAGACGTCCACTGCTGGACATTAGCTTTCCTTAATACTGGAGGGATTTGGGCCGTCTCCCACAATGCTAGTCAAGTGCGAGTTGATAGGGAGCCAGAGCCTCGTTTGTTGATTAGTAGAATGCATCACGAGTAGGTGAGGTTTGCTTGAATTCCGTGAGTTGTTTGTGGGACTCCTTACACCCCTTAATGCAACTTAAAAATAACTTAGATACAACTGTATACAAGATTTCACTGATGTTAGGCCTCTGTTGTCGTAGATTATCCCGGTAGATATACACAAAGTAACTGACTGTTCAAACATTACTGTGTACTGGTTTGTAGGATACTGTATCCAAGTGAAATTACTGGAGTAACGGAACACAACACGATTAGCGTAAATTGGTGCTATGTACACCATCTTAACCAGCGCCAAGTTATGGGCAAATGTATCACTTACCATCAGGAGATCGCCTTGCTCGTCTCATTGGCCAAACGCATAAAAATTAAAAGATAACAAAGGTTGAATCAAAAGAAATTAAATAATTTTATACATATTAGTAATTCTTTCACTAAATAAAAGGTAACACTAACAATAGTATTATAACAGAGATTTGTTGCGTTCAATTCCACCTCGCAATAACACAGATTATACATTGAAAATATAGATTATAAAATAAATCATAGGTAGATTTTAATATGAGTATAAAAGCAAACCAGTTTATGTGGCTCGCAGGTCGGTACGGGCGAATTACCCCTGATTACCAACAACTAAATTTATGAGTTGTACCGACCAATCATGGCACAAATAAAAAAGAAAAGCCGCTTTGAAGTAATACGTTCCTTCATGAGCTATATGGCTTTAAACTTTAATACTCATCACAAATGGTTTCATTATCTTGTACTATTTGTTAATTATTAGCTCTATAAATTATATACTATCACGATATTATAAGTCGTGATAGCCTAATGGTTTGAACACCAGTCTTCCACTCCGAAGGTACCGGGTTCGAATCCGGCCTACACCAATTAATTTTTCGATTTATGTGCATTTAGTATAACATTAACTAATATCACATGCTCTAGCAGTGTAGGAGAACATCGTGAGGAAAGCTACATATCTATATGATGACTATCAGTAGTCGGACTAGTGTGTGAAATGGAGAAGGCAATGGCAACACCACTCCGTTATAACTGCCAAGAAAGTCGTCGTTTAGTTCACTACACAAGATGACAACGACCCTCAGTTATGATAAAGTACGACTTAAAAGAAGAAACGATATTATGAAAATAAACCGAATATATGATTGTTGAAATGTAAACACAACATTCACATACATATTTTTGACACATTAAAAATTAGACTAGGATAAAAAAATATATTAGGGTGTTGCCATAAATATAACAAAATAGCGGTTACAAGATACAGGTAACAATAATGGTAATACAGTAGTTAAATTGATTTCCATAAGTATGAAACTTTACAAAACTATCCTCATGAATGTCGATAGATTTACTGCAGCAGTTCTTCTATTTAAGAAATCCTAAAAGACTATTTAACTATTTACATTTCTTTTCCCTATTATATTTATGCCTATCTCTAACCCTTTCCTTCATCCGATTGTCTTGGCTTTCTCCTCTCCTTTTTACAATATCGTTCATTTAGAGCGGAGTCTACATCTCCGAACCTAAGATCCGATGAAACTCTTAACGATTGTAAATGTGGTGGTGTTTACATCAACATATAGATAAGAAATCCATTAGAGAATATCTGCCCATTGTGAAAGGTTATTTGAATTAATTAATTCATAGAAAATTTTAGTACCTGCAGTAATATTCATTATCCTCAACAGCCCGCGGCAGTATACTGCAATAGGCTATAGTGACATTACTACGTTAAAAGTAAAAAAAAAAATATACACTGATATTTGAATTTAAACGTTAATGAAATTGTAATTTATTTGCAATGAAATGTCATTAGGTGAGATCGTAATAAAATATTGCTGATTGAATGAAATCTAATTTTCAAATGTAACTAATTGGTACGCCTGAATTATCAAAAATAAATCAATATCAACTGGTGATGGATTCAATCAACCTTAAGATGGTGATCGATTCTAAAACGCCGCAACTACTGTTCACGTGCAAACGAATTTTGAACTTCTCTAAGTGATATTGTTAAATTTTAGAGATTGGTTTCCTCTGGCTCTGGCAGTTCATTAAACGATTACAATCAATTTGATTAGCCGTACAAATACCCGCAGGATATGAACACAGTTTAATCATTCACATGAACCGGTACGTTATTGAATAGTGCAAATCGAAAGTTGGAATCTTCAATTATTGAAATGGACGCGTGGGCAAAACAATTCAACGTTTTTTTTATTGATCACATTGTAAATAACCGATCGGTTCCTCGTGTCA